>PVIC010024709.1:0-25837 GCA_004025085.1 Thryonomys swinderianus
CCTCCCTCCCTCCCTCCCTCCCTCCTTCTCTCTGTCTCTGGGTCTCTTTCTTTCCGTGCTGTCAGTGCCTTGGCTGAAGAGGTTTCCACAGAAGCAGAATCTCAGTGTGGCACAGCTAAACTTCAAAGAAGACAGCAGAGATGGCTTCTGCCCTGTCAGAACCCCGGCTTCGTTCAGGCTGTTGGCTGATCTGTTCTGAGGTCGAGCTTAACACCTGACGAGACAAATTCAGGGTTTAGTGGCCACCACCGTGCATTCCCGCCCCACAGCTCACTGCTCATACACAGCTTTCTCAGCTTCTTCTCAGAACAACTGTGGAAAGTCGTGGGATCTTTAGCCCATTTCAGAGCTAGGAAAATCCCGGCTCAGAGAGAGCCAGGAAAAGCCAAAGCCATACAGAAGATGGCAGGACTGAGGCCCCAAGGCCTGACCCCAAAGCCCTTCTTCCTTTAGCAAGAAGCTAACCTTGCCGGGGACTTAGCTCAGCGGCGCCCCCACCTGCCTTGCAAGCACAAGGTCAGGAGTCCATCCTGGTGCCTCAGGAGAAAAAGGAAAGAAGAAGCAGCTCTGTGGAAACTAGGGCAGGGCCAGTGTCTCTGAAGAGAAAGGCCACCTTCCAGGCCAGTGACGCCCCTAGCAGGGTTGGGGGCAGCCTTCTCTCTCCTCCAACCGTCCACCTTGCGGTGGGGGGGGGGGTGGCAGGGCCAGGTTGGCACTCACTCTGATGCCTCTGCCTCCGCAGGGATAAAGGGCCAGGCTTCTGCTCCTCCCCCAGGGCAAGGTCACAGGCACAGGCTTCACCCTGGCCCGGGCTCTCACCTGGTGCGCTACTCAGGCAGCGAGGGACCCCATGCTGTCCAGTCCTCAAGGATCTGAACTCGATTTTAAGGAACAGCCGGCCTTTCCTGTCTCAGGGCCTGGGTGCAGGGGCGGAGGACCCCGAGTCCTCCTCAAGCCACCCCTCTAGCCAGGGCTTCTCTCTGGCCTTTCCGCACCACCAAGAGTGTGAAGACTGCCCCTCTCCCCGTGAAGCTCCTGCACACTCAGGAAGAGAAGCTGCCGCTACAGCACAGTCAGAGGCTCAGCGCGCAGCCCAGGTCTGGGCGGCCGCCTCGCTGCCCTGAGGGCTCCCTGCGAGCCCAGGGCCTTGCGCCAGCCCTCCGGAGCCTCTCTCAGTGTGAACAAGCATTTTCGCCTTGAAGAAGAGAAGCCACAGGTTTTCGAGGGAGACGTCACCGTGGGAGTCCCTGAGCCCCAGTGGGTGATTCTGACCCAGCTGTGTTCAAAGGGCCACTTGGCAGGTTCGCCAACACCCAGGGGCCAGGCGAGGCTCATCGCGGCCCTCTGCCCTCCCATCCGGTGCTGGCATCCACCGGCCACCTCCCCGGCGGAGGGCGCAACCCTGTGCTCCCACTGCTGGCACAGCGCTGGCCCGAGAGGTGCCACCTAGCAGCAGGGCCTGGCGGACCAAGCATGGCACTCACAGGATGAGCTGACTTTATGGGGGGAAACAGCAGGGAGGGCTCTTTTCCCTCGGGCCAACTTGAGTTTTCACAAACGCCTGAAGGCTCATTTCTAAAAGACGAGGAGGGGCCGGAGGGTTAGCTCAGTGGTTCCGGCGCCTGCCTCGCAAGCGCGAGGTCCTGAGTTCGATCCCCGGTAACCACACAGAATGCTGGGTTTGGAGACACGCCCACCCACAATCAACACCGCAGACCACAGTGCCGGGCGTGGTGGCTCATGCCTGTCATCCCAGCACTCGGGAGGCAGAGACAGGAGGATTGCTGAGGTCGAGGCTTGCCTGGGCACCATAGTGAGCTCAGGGCCAGCCTGAACTACAAAGCGAGACCCTGTCTCAAAAAGCAAGCAAAAAAAAAGACGAGGAACGGCCCCATCCGCAGGACCCAGGGGACCTGGCCCGAGCGCCCGTTTCCCCTGGGAAGAGACCTCGCCCGCCAGCCCTCTTCCCGCCCCTCCCCCAGCTCCGCAGCGTCCGGGCAGGGGCGGCGCTTGGCGGGCAGGAGCTCCTCCCCCTCGGGCACTGCCTCGCCTGCGGAGGCGGCCTCCGCCGGGCTGGATTTCTGTGACGCCGAACTGACCTGGGCAGGGATTTCGTTCGGCAGAAAGGTCTGGTCTGCCTGCGTGTCTTTGCCGCTCATCACAAACATCCTGCATCATTTTTTTAAAAAAAGTCACCCGCTGACCACTCCAAACTGTGGAGATGCTGCCCTGGGCATGGTGTGGGGCCCCGAAAGTTGACACCCTGCTTTAAAAAGGCTCTGCCGCCCCTGCCCGGGTCCTCACTCCACACTTGGGCGCCTCGGCCTCGTCCCCCCGGAAGATCACACGGGCGCCTCGTTTTATATGAACGCCCACACACCCGGACCCCGCGAGAGCCTGACTTCACTGGGTCGCTTCGCGGCGTCCTCCGCCAGCATGGTTTACACCTCGCTTTGTCCAGGCCTCTCCTCCAGTAAACTGAACAGACTCCCCAGGACTGTTCGGTTCGTTGCTTCAGGGAGTCAAAAAGAGAGGAAAATAAAAGCACCAGTTGCTAAAGAAAGAAGGAAGAAATTGGCCAAATGTGTTTGGAACACAAATAAGACCTCTGGCTACAGCTAAGGCAAATAGCAGTCAGAGGGGTGGGAAGAAGAGTTCCCGCACACAGGTAGATTTCTGTAGTTAACCTAGTTCTCAAGGGGAGATCTCAAAAGTGACAAAATATTTAGCGAGCTAATTTAGTAGAGAATACTTTGGTCCGTGACAATGAAACGCAAGGCTAAAGGGAAAGCTGACAACTATTAAACTAAGTGCAACTGGGAATGGGGATAAGATAAAACCGTTTTGTAGAACAGACTGTTATCTGTTAGAGGTTAAAAACACAAAGGAAAATTGGGAAATACTTTTCTAAGATGGAAAGATTTTAAGATTATGTGTCAATTTTTTTACAGGTGCAGAATAATTTTTTTTCTTTCATCCATTTTCTCCTTGTTTGCAAAGTTGAATCTGGGGTCAGGAGTTCTGATTGTAACCTCAGACTGGAATTCCAGATGGTGCACACGGGACTGGAAGCAACTCTCAGTTCATCAATTTCACGGGCCTCCGTATTTGCTCGGGCCACGGCCCGGCCTCCGTCCCCGCTGTGGCATTAATGCAGAACAAATTGAGACATATCCTCTATATAATTAGTTCCAGAATTGAAAGAGATTTACGGTATAATAATGGAGACAGCACCGCGGAGTCCTTTCAGTCCCCACTCTGGGCGCGCAGGGCAGCGCGGAGTAACCGGCCGGGCTGCGGCTGGCGTCGGGTTCGAGGGGTGCACTGTGTCCGCAGCACAGCCCCGGAGGAGAGCGGGCTCTGGGCGGGGCTGGTGGGAGACGGGGAAGAAGGGGAAGCGGAGGGGGGCTGGAGGGGGCCGCGCGGGAACCTCCCGGGTGTTCATCTCGAAAACTGATTTTAAGATTCCCAGTACCAGGCTGCACCTGCACAGGCGCGGCTCCTGCACCCCCGTGCGGGGCTCGGGGCAGGGCTCTGGGGCGGCCAGGGCCGGGCACCCTGTGCCAGCAGGGGCAGCGCGTCCTCTCTGGGGTCCAGGAGGGAGCAAGAGGGAGCGGGATGCAGCGCCGCTCCCCCGCTGAGACTGGGCCTGACAGTGGGGTAAAGGGGACGTAAAGGGGACGGAGGTGCTCGTCTCTCCTCCTCCAATGCAAAAATTAGGCACCTTCCCCGCGGACACACGCATTTTACCAATGTGCGAAAGCCTCCTGGGGGCCACGCTCCTTCCTCCTTCCGGTTCTGTGAGCTGGAGAGGCCGGGGCGGCGGCTTTGCCGCTGGCTCAGGACGGCTTACAGCTCTGCTCTGGGCTGAGGACCTGATCACGATCCTGCGCTCGGACAAACCATATGGAAGCTGGTGGTTTATGGAGTCACAGGCCAACACCTGCGGCTGAGTCCGCAGGGCAGGGCCACGAGCTGGGCACTACCACGCCTTTCCCACTTCGCAGGAAGGAAGCGGCGGCCGGAGGACACCCGCCTGAGGCTGCGAGCCAGCGGCCACCGACCCGGCTCCCTGTTTCCGCGCAGTCGGGCCTCAGCTCGGTCTCCTCTGAGCGAGGAGCTTCACCTCCAGCCTTGCGTGGAGCGGGGTGCGGGGAGCAGCAGCCGGAGCCTCGGGCCGCGAGAGCTGGAGAGTGTGGGCGGGAGAGAAGACCCGTCAGCAGGGGTGCCCGGGCCGAGCCTGGTGTCCTGAACCCCCGGAGGGAGAGAGGCTGGTGCCCCTGGGGCCCTGGGGAGAAAGGGGCACTCACTTCCCGCCTTGGTGTCTGTGGGGCAGGTCAAAAGGGAAGTGCGTCTCCTCAGGCTCTCAGGAAGACAGAAAACAAACGCGGGGCAGGGTCCTCCGCTGCCTCGCGCCTTTCTGCCCACTTACTGCCCACTCTCTGCCCTACTCAGAGCAAAACCTCCCGTTTAGAAATTGGGGTCGAGACTGGTGTTTTCACTCTGGCTGGGGTTGGAGCTAATCCCTCTCCTGTCACCCCCCCCCCCCACGCCTGCAAAGCAGAGGAGAAGGAGCAACCCCTCTCTCCCTCTGTCTGTCTGTCTTCTGTCTCTCTCCTGCAACTCTGCCTGATCACACCCGCTGCTCCCCTCGCCCTGCCTAAGTCCTAGATAAGACACAACGAACTCCAACCTGAAATCAGAGACGGAGAAGAGGGAAGGAGGAACCGGGATTTGGAGCATCTGGGGGGCAAACTGGCCGGAGGGGTCCCCGCTAAGGGCTGCGCCTCCCCCGGCTCCAGCGTGCCTCCGCCTGCTGCTCTCGCCCAGCGCCGGGGCACAGCGAGCAGGGGCGGCGGCTCCGCGCTTTTCCTCCGAAGTGTGTGTTTGCGAAGCCTGAGGTCGGAGCCTTCCCTGCGTTAGAGCGGCAGGTTCTGAGCGGAGAGAACGGAGGGTGCGCGGCGCCGGCTCCAGAGCCGCTCGGGAAGGCGGCAGGGACGCGCGCCGCTCCCTCCCGGGGCCGGCCTCGGCCGCGGGGTCCTCTGCGCCCGAAGCCGGAGACCATCGCCTGAGGCCGGGACACCCAGGGCTGAGCCTTCGTCCACAGCCAGAACCTGACGGCGGCAGGGCAGACACTCGAGAGGGAACGCCAAAGCGGTAAATAGAGGCCAGGAGAGCCATTTCCTCGACTGCGCACCCCTCCCGCCAGCCCGCTGTGGAGGGGCCCCGAATGCCCCGCGCTTCCCGCCCTCACCGGCTGTCCCGGCCGCGCCATCGCCGACGCTCCCGGAGCTCGGCCGGTTCCCCAAGTTAGAAAACCCAAAAGCCCAAATAAAACCAGCCCCAACCTCTCCCTAGGGCGCGGGGCCCGGAGGGGGCACCGGGTGGAGTGTTTTGGCGAGGCCGTGCGCCCCACGACGAGAGGCGCGCTGTCCCTGCCGGCCCAGAGAGCAGGCTCGGTCCCCACTTCCCGGCCGCCACACCGGCCCGAGCTTCCAGGCCAGGCGCTGAAACCCGGCACCGAACCCGCTCCCCGGGGCCTGAGAGGAGGGCTGGGGCGCCACCTCCCCGCGCGCCGCGCCCCAACCTCCCCGAGGCCTCTCTCCTTCCCACAGGGCGCCGGCCGCTGCCTCCCGCACCGACGCAGCCGGGAGGGTCCCCAGTCCCCGCTCCCCGGGCCGTTTCCCGGGTTGGCCGTAGCCGCGCTGGCTCCGTAGGAAGGTGAATTCTCTCTCCGATTGGAGGGAGGTCGCCGGGGCCCCTCACCCTGTAACCAGCAACCAGGCGATCGGCAGTGCCCCGTCACAAAACCCAGACATCCTCGCCTCCATCACGACCTAGCGGTCGGGCCCATCCCTGGGGACCCGAGGCCAGGCAGGAGCAGGGGCGGCGGCTCGGAGCCCCGAAAGTGCTCGCGGCGCTAAGTTCCGCCCTTGGAGCCCCCCGCCCCTCCCTCCGGCCCGCCCTCGGGCCCACCGCCCCCGCGGCCCTCCCGCCGCCCCGGTGCGGAGGGGACGCTTGGCTCACCCGAGGGACCGGCCAGGGCCGAGCGCCCACTCGCCCGCGGTCTGGAAGGGAGGCCGAGGGTGCGCGATGCGGCCGGAGGAGGCGGCCCGCGAGGGAGGGAGGGAGGGAGGGCGGGCGGGAGGGGGAAGAGACGGGGTGCGCCTGGGTCCGCCCCGCCCCGCCCCGCCCCGCCGGGGCGCCCCGGGAGCGGCGAGCGAGCGTTCGGCCCTGCGGACGCGGTGTGAATGGCGCGGCGGGGCCCGCTGGCTCCTCCTCCTCCCCCGGCGCCAGCCCCTCTTATTTGAGCTTTGGGAAGCCGGGGGCAGCCAGGCAGCCGGGGTAAGGAGTTCAAGGCGGCGCCCACGCCCGCCTCCCGCTCCTTCGCCGCCGCGGCTGGGCGCACCGAGCGGAGCCCGCGCTTCCCACCGCGCGGCTCCACGTGCGCGGCCGCTGAGCGCGGGGCCCGGCGGCGTCGGGCCGAGTCGGGCGCAGCTGGAGCCGCGGCCCGGCACCCATGGGCTCCGACGTGCGGGACCTGAACGCGCTGCTGCCCGCGGTGCCCTCGCTGGCCGGCGGCGGCGGCTGCTCGCTGCCCGTGAGCGGCGCCACGCAGTGGGCGCCGGTGCTGGACTTCGCGCCCCCGGGCGCCCCGGCCTACGGCTCCCTGGGCGGCCCCGCGCCGCCGCCCGCGCCGCCGCCCCCTCCGCCGCCGCATTCGTTCATCAAGCAGGAGCCGAGCTGGGGCGGCGCCGAGGCGCACGAGGAGCAGTGCCTGAGCGCCTTCACCGTGCACTTCTCCGGCCAGTTCACCGGCACGGCCGGGGCCTGCCGCTACGGACCCTTCGGGCCCCCGCCGCCCGGCCAGGCGTCCTCGGGCCAGGCCCGGATGTTCACCAACGCGCCCTACCTGCCCGGCTGCCTGGAGAGCCAGCCCGCCATCCGCAACCAGGGTGAGTGGGCTCCGCCGCGCCGCCCGCCGCCCTCCCGGCCTCCCGCCTCCCTGGTCCCGGCCTTTATGCCTCCTCCCAGGGCGGTCGCGAAGAGGCGAGGCGCCGCTCCTGGCTCCCTCCGCGCAGCCGACAATTCGCAGGATCCGGGAGGCCTCCTGGGGCCCCGGAGCCCGGAGCTTCTTGGGGGGGCAAGCGGCGCCGGGGCAGGTCTGGTTCTGTACAGGGCACCGGCACATCACTGCCAAGCACTGGGGCCCTTGGGCATCGGGCGAGACAGGCGCGCCTGGCGTCCATCGTCTCTGTCCCGCCGCGGCCGCTCCAGGCTGGACACGCAGAAGGGCGACAGTCCGCTCTGACTACATGGCTTTGGGGACAGTGTCCACATCCGTGTCCACGGGTAGCTCTTGGGCACGGTAGTCCAGTGCATCTGCGCCACGCAGCCTGTGGGGACCAAAGCGACCCATCTAGCCCTGGCAAGCTCGGAATGGGTCCTGCCGTGGGCAGCGGCACCAGGCCCTGCGCCCCCCTCTGCATGCGGGCAGCGGGGAAGAGCCTTGGGCACTGGAGCCAGACGGTTTGTGCTCCCTCCTCCGCGCTGCTCAGGACCCTCAGGGTCTCTGTGCTCAGCAGGAGCCAGGGAAGCAAGTGAGGAGCCTCAGTATTTTGGCTTCTTTGTCGATTTCCATTTGATTTCTTTGCTGTTGAAACATAACTTGGTTTAATTCCATATTTTAGGAAATCCTTTACCAACTGAATGGCCAGTGCTCTTCCTGGAGCAGAACTGAGCACAGGCCCAGGCGCTGGGCTGTCGGAGGTGCGGGTGGCAGGGGCACAGAGCAGGCTTGCTGGCTCAGGCCGCGCGATCCCAACGCTCCTGCCTCTCTCCTCCGCCCCTTGGCTCAGCACCTGCCCCGAGGGCCCTGGGGAAACCCGCACCACCCGGTCCAGCTGGAGCGCCTGGGACCGGCCCTGCTGAGGGAGCCCAGGCCACAGGTCTAGAGGTGGCTGCACCTTTCGGAGTTGAAGTTCCCGTGCTCCTGAGTGTTGGACTGGGCTCCGTGGACAGCTGGGGTTCTCCCGTGAGGCACCTTCAGCCGCTGCCACGGGGTGCCAGGTGGCTGCTCGATGTGGAGGCCTGGACTCCCGGGCTGTTCAAGGAAGTCCAGAGGGCTGGTCTGGGTTTGGGGCTGATGTCCTGGGCTAGGTGCGAAGCACGGCAGCACCCACACTTGACTGGGCAGGTGTGTGATGCCAGCCGGGCAGGACTGTGCCCTCGAGCAGGAGAGGCAGCTTGTCCCGCCCTCAGGTGGGGTGCAGCTTCTACCCCTGGACCTTTCTTCAGTCCGGTTGGCCCCGCCCTAAGGAGAGGTGTCCTGGAGCAGGGTGGCCTTGCAGGTGGGTCCAGTCCTGCCTCGATCCTGCTGGTAGAAACGTAAACCGAAGACAGCCCCTCCGGCCTGGGCTCAGCCCACAGCTGACAGCCAGGAGCTCTCTGACCCCCTGTGCCAGGCAACAAGGGCGGGCGGGGCCTTGACCCTGCAGATTCCACATTTCTTCCTTCGGCTGTGGGGGTCCTGGTGGCTCCCCCAGGAATGTAGGCCAAGTCAGGGTGTCAGCTCTCTGCCACCGGTGTGAGAGTGACCTTCGCAGACCCAGGCCGCCTCTGTTCCTGTCGGGCAGGGCGCCCAAGCAAGCGGGCAGGCGAGGCCATCGCTGGCCCTCACGCCGCTGTTCTGCACCACTGTGTTCGCGGTGCTTGTCTCAGACACACCGGCACTCCCGATCTTCTGAGCACCCACCATCCCGTTTGCACACACCAAGCGCGGGTCGTGGCTGGGAGGGCTGTGCGGAGCCCCTGCGGGCCTGAGTGCCCCGCCCCGTGCTGAAAGGAGAGGTGTCTGGGGCTTGAACCCAGGCAGTCAGCAGGGGCGTCTCCCGAGCCTGAGGGAGCGCACGGGACCTCTCAGTATACGGGCTGGGCGTTTGTGGGGCAGAAGGCAGGGAGGGCTTCTCCACCCAGCCCAGAGCAGGGCTCGGGAGCAGCTACAGCGGCTGCAACTCAGAACCAAAGGAGCGCAGGACTGCCTGGGAACCTGGCGCGTCCTAGGGCTGCTGGGGACCAGCCCTGCCAGAGGCCAGCAGCCCAGGAGCCAACGGGCCCCAGGCGCCGCTGTGTGCGCGAGAGGCTGATGGTCCCGCGTCGGGAGTGCTTTCCCTCCGCTCGGCCACAGCCCTCCCTCCCAACTCCGCAGCACCTTCCGCCCTCTGCCGCCCCTGCTCCCGGCTCAGGCCGCCTGCGATGCCCGGGAAAGCGATACCTGGGGCCGCTGTGGAAGGCGCTCTGACCAGCCCTGCGTCCCTGAGGGAGAGGACCTGAAGCTGTGGCCCCAAGGCCTGTGGGTGCCTGGGGCCAGAGTTCGGGGTCCAGAACCATTCAGAGAGCTCTCCCCAGGCACTGCCTGCTCAGGATGGAGCAGGGTTCATCTAGAGAATTTTCGTGGCTGCTTTTATTTCTCCTCCTCTTCATTAAAAAAGAAAAAAACAACTCCTTCTGGAAATTTGGTTGCCTTGGGCAAAATTGGGTGCCTGAGACCAAATTTCGTTGTAAGCCGATTGCTGGGCCTGCGGAAGGGCCAGGCTTTCAGCTCCCAGAGGGAGACGCGCCAGGCGGCGGCGACGTAAGAAAAGGAGGCCTGGGGTTGCAGAGGACAGGACTGGCGGCTGCTTCAGTCTCAGCCCTCGGGTCGTTAGCGCCCTTTCCTTCCTTGGCCCTGGGGCCCGGAGTGAGGACGGAGCCGGTTTGTGGGCAGCCTCTCTGGGGGTGAGGTTTGGGATAACTGGCCTGAAAGGACTTCCTGGCCCTGGGGAGAGGGCATGGCGGAGCCTCTGCCTTAGCTGTCCCAAGAATTTGGGGCAGACGGAGACCTCAGGCTAGTGAGGCCCTGGGGAGGAAGCGGGCGGGCGCCCAACCTCGCACCCGGCCAGGGCCCCGGGTCAGACTTAGCGGTGGACACTGAAGCTGGGGGCCCAGGAGGGGTTCGGTGCTGCGCGGTACCCGGACATTTCCGCTGATGCTGATGGTGTTCGGGTAAAACGACCTCAGGTGCCACACGAGCTTTCGGCTTTCAAGTGAGATGCTTACATTCGCGGGGGGAAACGGAGGGCCCAAGCTTGTCATCAGGGAAACTGAGGCAGAGGCCTGGACCCTGGTGGGAAGGGACAGGGAGACACAGGCTGCGTTGGAAGGCTCTGCGGTGGGGTTCGGTGGGCCGGGGTGCCCTGTGGAAGCCCAAGGACAGCTTGGGGTCGCTTCTCACCTTTACTTCCTTCTGGACAAGACCGCCGGAGGTGTCTGTCCCAGTGCAGCCCTCTGGGGGCCGTGCTGGTTTGGGGGAATTACTCTCTCTGCGAGGATGTGGAGCTTTGCGCTCACCTCCAAGGCCGAGACAGGCCAGTCCCCGGGGAAGGAAGCCGGCTTTGGCTGGGAGCAGGAGGAGCCCTAGCTGCTGCTGCAGGGGCGCCCCGACCCCTGCCAGCCCCCTTGGGTCCCCCGTGCCGCTGACCTGTGCTTCTCTCCACCCCGCAGGCTATAGCACAGTCACCTTTGACGGGACGCCAGGCTACGGCCACACGCCCTCGCACCACGCCGCTCAGCTGCCCAGCCACCCCTTCAAGCACGAGGAGGCCGTGGGGCAGCAGGGCTCCCTGGGTGAGTGCACGGCGGAGGGCTGGGTTCGCGCTGGCCCAGGAGTGTCAGGGAAGCACCACAGGGTGGTCAGGGTGGCCACAGGCTGCCACTGAAGAAGCAGAATGAAAGCGCCCAGCCTCCCTCTTTGGGGGCTGCCTGGGGCACCCCGCCTGTCCTCCTGTGCCCGCTCCCCTTGGCCCCAGGGCGCTCACCCTGGGCCCTCTTCCCCTACCATCCACAGGTGAGCAGCAGTACTCCGTGCCACCCCCAGTCTACGGCTGCCACACGCCCACGGACAGCTGTGCGGGCAGCCAGGCGCTGCTGCTGAGGACGCCCTACAGCAGGTAGGGGCCGGGTCAGGGCAGGTGAAGCAGCCGCCCCTCTCCTGTCCTCGCAGAGGAAGGCGTGGCTGCCAGCTCTGGGCTCCGCTGAGGGCTCTTAACTTCCTGAGGCCAAAGTAGGAAGCGGCCTGGTCCTCCCCCAGGCCAGGCTGTGGGCCTGCTCACCCTGCTCACCGAGGACCCGGCCCATCTGGGCACTGCGGACACTGGGCAGCCTGTGTGGCTCCCTCGGCCAGGACAGGCCCCTTCTGCTCCCCAGGTCCTCCTGTATTCTCAACTTTAGGTGAACTTGGCGGGGTGTCCTGGCCCGTAGGCTTGCTTGGTAACCACGGCTGGGGCTCCGAGTGGGGAGGGGTCAGCAGCAGCTGTGGCACTCACTGCCCCTCCCCCGCGGCGCGGACAGTGGCTGCCCCTCCGACAGTGACAGAGGAGGTGGCGGGCTGAGGGCTGACGTCAGGGGAAGGAGGCAGTGAGGTAATGAAGGAAGGAAGAGGTGCCTGAGGAGGAGGGGTGTCTGCAGCCTGGATGCTTGTGCGGTCTGAGGGGCGTGGGCTGCACTCCCTCTGTGACCCCTGCGCCCGCCCGCCGTCCTGAGGTTGGCAAGCTGTGCAGGTCCCAGAATCTGCTCTCCGTTGGGATTAGACAGAGACGGGCAGGCTGCACAGTGTGGGCGCACACCCTCCTTCTCCTGCCTTGCTGGAAACAGCTCTGCCCCGCCCAGTGGGCCAGCATCCTACCCGCAGCCCGAGGCTCCTCCGGGCTCCGGGATTCTCAGGGCTTTGTCTGCTGTTCCTGTCCTCAGGCAGGGCGGGCCGCAGGCCGCTGACATCTTCTGGAGTTGCTCCTTCCTGTCTGTGATCAGGGTGTCCTTGTGCTCTTCCAGGTAGCAGGGAGGCGGTTGGAATGGTTCCCACGGGAGACCTTGGGCCGCCTTCCTCCTCTGGGCTCCATCTCGCCTCGGGCAAGAGGAAGGTCTTGGTGTGGGAGTGGGCGCGTTTAGGGATTGGAGCCCCGGGGCGCAGCCCCCGGCAGGAGTGGTGCCCAGCTGTGCACCCCACTCCCTCCCTGCAGCCCCCCTGCTGGGGGAGGGGTCCGGACGAAGTGACCCCACTCCAGCGGAACACCAGGTCCCTACCCAGAGGCCTTGAGGGGGTTTTAGGGCTGAGTTTGGGGCCGCTGTGGAAGTAGCGGAGTCACTCAGCTTGCGCCTTCCTCGGGCAAACTCAGGCCTCCTGCACGCTGAACACATGCTCTACTGAGCCGCCCCTGGCCTGGATTTTGTTTTCTCTTCTGTGTGCTGCGGGTGGGTCCAGGCTGTGGACCTGCGGGGACCCCTGCGCTGAGCTGCACCCTGTCTGATCGCAGTTTGTCTACAAGACGTTCGCGTTTTCTTAGCCAGTTTCTCTCTGACCACTGCAGAAAGCGGCTCTGTCCATTTCCTCTTTTGGACATGTTTGCCTGCCCTTTTTCTGTAATGCCGAAACTTTCTTTGGTCTTTTGACATTCATCTCACAAAAATACCACTTCTTTCACACAAATTTGCAAAGCATCTCAGAAAAGAATTTGTGAAGAGGGTTGGTTCCTGAGTCTGAAGCTCCGCCCACCCAAACCCTGACCTTGACCTTGCCAAGGTCATGTGCTGTCTCAGAGTCCTGACCGACAGGTGCAGAGCTGTTCTAAAACCAGATCCTGTCCTGATGTTGCTCAGTCCTGTGGTTTCATTCTTCTTCCTAAAAAATTTAGGTACATTGAAATGCTTTGGTGGGTGTAGTGTTTGAAGAACAGTAAAATAGGTATAAATTAATGATGTGGGGGCCTAACTTCTGAATTTTAGTCAGTGGTGCCCTCGCTGGCCCGCGGCTCCGTTGTTATCTTTCTAAAATTTGGGGGCCTCCTGGGAAAGGCTTGCCCGTGCCCCCACCCACCGTGAGACAGCCGCTGAGCACCCCTCCTGCCCTCCTCTCCGGCCTTGGGCTCTGGTCTCCCTTCCCGCCTGCAGCGCCTCTGATACTAGGGGAGCAGTGTCTCGCCTGAGATTCCCTCGTCGCCCGGTGCCCTGCTCGGTCCCTTGGGTCTGGGGAAGTCGGAGTGCCGGGCACCCATCCGCTAGGCATCAGCCTCGCCGCCTGCGCGAATGTCCAAGTGGACAGGCTTTTGTCTCAGGGCCGCGAAGGATTCTGAACCCGCTTAGGGCCCGTGACGGTGGGTGGGTGGACAGAGGCGTCAGCGCGGCGGCCCGGAGGCTGTGTGGACTCCCGCCCTCACTGCGCTGAGTCCGCCGACCACCCTGGGGCAGGTGCCGTGCTCTCCTTCACCAGGAGGGAGCGAGCTCAGGACGTGAAGTGACTTGCTCCAGGTCGCAGGGTTTGATCCCGTTTCTGGTTTTGAGGCTCACCTGTCCCCTGAGTCACAGCAGGTCAGTGTTGGCGCCTGGCCGACCCCCAACGGCCCTGGCAGTGCCTTGCTGCTAAACACAGAGCGGGCGCTTGTACAGGCGGACCCGCGCCCCGAGCCGTCCAGCTCCTGAACGCGCGGACGGGCTTGGCCCGTGACACAGCCGGTGGGGCTGCTGCCAGCAGGCGTACCCCGCCTTCGCAGAGAGGAGCCGAGGCAGCACTGGTGTTCCGCTCGACCTGCACCCCCTCTGGAGACCGTGTCTGTCTGCGTGGGCTTTGTTTCCCCGGCTGTGCGGGTCCTGCTGCCTGTGTTTCAGCTGCAGCCGTTAGAAGGAAAGTGGCGGTGGTGCTGTCGGGCGGGCGGTTTTCTCCTGGGCCCCAGCTCGGAGGCGGCCGCCTTCCCCTTCCGGGCCGCTCCAGCTGTCTTTTGCACTGGGCAGGAACGGCTGGGCACAGCTCGGCCCAGGCACCCGAAGAGTGCTGGGCAGGGAGCTCTGGCCACCCAGCTCCGTCCTCCCCTGGAGGAAGGGCTGCTTCCGGGGTCCCAGCGGAGCTGAGGGCCGCCTGGTCTCCTGGGCTGGGGAGCCCACGGCGAGCCCCACCGGGCGCCCCTGCCTGCAGCGGAGGCAGCCCCGCCTCCCTGCTGCCCGGAGCCCTTGCCTCTTCCAGATTGGCCTCGTGGGTGCCCAGGTCCTGGCTGCCCAGTGTGGGGTGGCCTCCCAGCTGCTGTGAAGGACGCTGGGCACGGCGTGGAGTGCCGGCTTACGCTGGCTTTATTTTTATCAGCCCATCGCATTCATCGTGGGGATTTGGTACCTGCACGTAACACATCTCAATCCTCTTCCTTCCCTTCCCCCGCTTCCATCTCTTGTTCCCTTTCCCTTTACAGAACATCTATCTCCGTTTCATTTATCTTTTATTTTGGTCTCTATTCGTACTTTGGGTTTCTCATACAAGAGGACTGTATGGCGTTCACAGGTCTGGGTCTGATTAATCTCCTCGGTTAACATGGTGTCAAGGTGCGTCGTTCACCACACATGGCGCCAGTCTGTCCTTTGGGGCCTGACCTGTAGATGTCCTCGTCTCCCCTTTCTCTTGCTCTTTCTCTGGCCGCTGTGCTGCGGGGGAACCGAGGGCCTTTGCTGCCTCTCCGCCTGTCCCTTGAGCGGGCGCTGCCCCAGCCCGGGAGCAGTAGCTGCCGCTGAATGTCTGTGCCGCACGTGGGCAGAGGCACAGCGCAGGCCGAGGCTGGCAGAAGCCGTGTGTGGGAGCCTCCGCCGAAGCCTCCCGGCCCGGGGTTCCCGCCGCGGTGCGGCACGCCGCTCCCCGCCGGCCCGGCCTCAACACAGGCATCAGTCAGGGCAGCTCGGGCGTAAAGAATTAAAGCCTACCGCGTGCCGGCCGCGCTGCTCACCCGTCTTCCGTCCCGCAGGGCTGCGGCCTGCTGTGCCGCTGGGCAGGAGGTGGGGTGACTCTGCTTCCGGGTGGTGGCTTTGGCTGCGTCTCCGGGGAAGGGGCAGGCTTGAGTCCGGTACCCCTGCACCTCTCGGCCCGTCCCGACCGAGTGTTTACGGATAGAAATGGACTCCCGGGGCCTGTCCCGGGCCTGTGAGCCGAGGGAGTAACGGCGGGGAGAGCGAGGAGGCGAGGCGGCTGTGCGGACACCCTGTGTGTGCCCGGGCGACCAGGCCGGCTCAGCCCGGAGCCGGAGAGGCTCTCATGGGCAGTGCCAGTCGTTTCTGCCGGCCTCCTGTTTGGCGTTTTGGCCTCTGGGGAGATTTCCTCCCACCCAGATGCCGCTCTGTCGGATCCGCGCAGCAGAAGCAGCCGCCTGGCAGAGGAGCCCTTTGTTCAGCCAGGCGGGCGACTCGGTGCCGGGCGACGTGGCCTGTCCGCGGCCCGCGGCCTCGTGAACACACTCGGACACACTTCACGACGCAGGCGCACGGGAGCGCCCAGGCCTCGGGGAGGGAGGAGCCCGCTGGATAATAGCTGAGGTTCTCCTTCCTTTCTTTTTGTGAGAGGTCGAAAGCTCAGTCCTGCTGCTGTCCAGGCCAAAACAAACCCTATATGATCTACTACCGATTTCCTTTCAAGTTCCCCTTTTCTGCTCGGGCTGACTTCCTTTTATTTCACTCCAACTTGCATTAATCCCGGTTCGAGAAGTTTTTTCCCTCTCTCCCTTACCTCTAACTTCAAACACATCTTACAGAGGAAACAAGTGACTAAAAAAAAAAAAAAAAAGCTCTGCTTAAAAGCATACAAAGGACAGGGTGGCTTTTGGAATCTATTTTGGCAGCTTGCGATTTCAGAGTTCACTTCCGGGCCAGGCAGCGAGGAGGGTGGGGCTGAGCTGCCTACGTGAGCCCGCGCTGGACGGGAGCGGGGCCGCCTTCTCCTCTGATCTCCCCTGGCACCAGCAGCGGTCACGTAGCAATCGGCTGCTTCGTTTGCTGGAGGCCACGTCTTCGCGGGGCGCCACCCCTTTGCGTGGGCGTCGCGCGTGAGCCTCTGGTGGACCCAGCGCCCAGAGAGCACAGAGCCGGCCTGCCTGGGTCAGGGTTTCCCGTGTGAGCCCACGCTCTGCCCTTCCCAGCTCCAGGGACTGTCGCTGTCGCCCTTCTCTCCGGAGGAAAGGTTGTGCCAGCCGGGCCCGGCCAGCCAGAGGCTGGACGTGGGTGATGGCGGGCACCGACCTAGTCTCTGTCCTCAGGAAACCTATCTGTAGCTCGGGGATTCCTGAAAGCCCCTCCCCGACCGTCCTTCCCCGCCTCTCTCCCCTCTCAGGGGCCTTCAAGCCCAGCTCTCAGGACAGCCCGGGCCCCGGGAGGGGCAGGGTCCTGCGGGCGTGTGGCCGGGGAGGAGGTGCTATCCTCAGTGAGCCAGGTTGGCCAGGCTGACCCCGGTCTGGTCGGTATGCCGGAGGCCCAGGCCGGTGCAGGGCACCAGGGGCAGCCCCCGTGGGCACCTTCAAGGCCCCAGTACTCACCTGGTGAACGGAGGCCACGGTCTTACCCGGACCAGGTCATGCTAGTGACCACATCAAAATGACTCAACATGAAATTAGTGTAAAAATACTACATTTATCCCAGCAGGCACTGTCTCCTGGGAGCGTGAGGTGCGAGCTGTGTTTCCAGTGCCGGGCAGCGTCACGTGCTGGGGCCGCCATGCCACGCTGCAGGGCCAGAGTGGCCACTAAGGCCCGCCAGGAGGACGGGCAGGGGGAGACCCCGGCCCTGCAACACAGTCTGCTTTCGGGGAGCTTGGGGAATACTCCCTCTTGGGGTGCCTCCTCGGAGAGACCCTCGGGCTGGTGGGGCTCCCCAGTCACGAGGTCCCACACTCGAGATTCGGTCACCCCTGCACATAGTGTCTGCTGCTCATCTGGCTTCCGAGCTGTCCTGAAAATCACCACATTCTCAGCCTTATGCACGAACCAAATGATTTCAGAAAGATCCCACCTCCCACCAGGGTCTAGGGAAATTGTCGACAGGGGCTGAGTGATTTCAGTTGGTGAACAATTTTTTAAAAATCAGTGACAAAAATATAGAGCTACCTGGGGAATACAATGCCTGCTGGCCGAGATTAATGGCGAGATTAATAAACGGACTGCTTGATGAAAAGGTCCAGGGGAACAAGAACCAGCGGCGAGGTTGTGGGGGAGGCCGCTTATTAATGAACTGTCAGCCCGGAAAGTTCAGGAAGCTCCCCGGTGCTGAATGCAGCCGGCCGGCTCTTCTAATAAAAGTTGGGGTCCTTTGGGGATTAATTACACCAGCCTTCCAGCAGGAATTCGTGGAATTGCGAAATGCAGTGGCACGGACCAGCACGGCGGCTGCTGCAGGCCGGGAAGCTGCTGAGAGAGACTAATCAGTTTCCGCATGATATGTAGATACTGTGGCAGTAAAATGGCAGCGGCCGCGGGGGAGGGACGGGCCTGGGTATCGCCGGCTCACGGGGCTGCCGTGCCGGGGCGGGAAGTCACTCTGCCCTCCGGGGGCAGCTCGCTGGCCTCTGCTTGTCCTGTAGACCCGCCTCCGGTGGACAGTCGAGACAGTCCTCAGGACGATGGGCTGCGGCCGGGGCTGCGCTGGGACTGACCGTGCCATGCAGAGAGCGGGCACAGGTGCGTTTATTCCCGGCCCCCGGTATCTGTCTTGCCCTCATCTCCCCGGTTTAGCGGCCCCGGAACACCCTCCACGAGTTAAAGGTGAGATTTGCCCCATGAAGCAATGGAAAGGAATTTCGTGACGAGAGGCTGTCCAGGATTTGTGATCTGGTGTCACACGCGAGTGAGCGAGGCTTCTCATCTTCTTCCGCATCGGCCGCTGGGGCGGGGTGAGCGTTTCGCTCTGTAATCCATGAAGGCCGAAGGTTCCCAGGCGAACCATTCGTCTCTTGGGTCTCCACTGTCAGTTCAGGCCTAAAGATTTTCCTAATCGGCCCTGGCGATGGGGGGAGTTTCTGGTGACTGATTTACAAGGGAGGTGGAAATCTGTGCGCTCTGAATGTTCAGACGAGACGTAGTGAAAGACACATCGCTGTGCACCGCTCAGAACACTGTTTCCTGCTTCAAATATGCCCAGCCCGTCGTCTGCTCCGCTTTCTGAAGCAGTTCTGGAATCTCTCTGCGTCTGCGGGACGCGGAGTGCTGCTGCGGGCACCTACCCGAAAGGCGGGTGTGAAAACGTAGCACGTGTCCTCCCTGCCTCGTTCGAGCACGCGGCCCAGGGCAGCTTCGCCATCGTGTGCTGACCAGGAGAGCCCAGCGTTTGCGACGGGTGCTGGACAGGAAGGCCGCCGCGGCGGAGGGCCGAGGACTCAGGAAGGGACCCCGGAGCTGGTGCCAAGGGGGCGCGGGAGGCAGAGCGTTCCACTCTGCCGCGGTTAAAGCAGCATTCCCCGTGGCTCTGATCCCCGCTCTGCGTGCCAGGCTTCAAGGAATGAGATGCTACACAGAGGGATTTTGTTTGGTTTCCATGGTTGCTGATGTAGTTTCTCTTCGGGGTCTCGTTGTAAATCACTGTCCTTGTTTTTCCTTTTTGGATTTAAAAAAAAATGCTATTAGACTGTTGGTGGATTAGACACTTTGTGGAGCGAGCTCCTCGGAGGTGTGCAGGGCCCACCGCCCTCTCCTCCGCCTGTCATCCCTTGGGCTTCGGCTGTCCATCACTGGTGACTGGCTTCTCAGCCCTCGTAATCCACAAGATACTTATCCTTTTGATTAAAACAACTTAATGGCCTCTTCACGAATAATTAATCTGCTGTCTTTGGACTCTCAGCTCCAGGCTTTTAACTTTAATGTTGACTTACCCAGCCTGTGTTGCCTTTGAAGGTTCCCTCCCATCGGCCTCTTCCCTGCAAGGCTTATCCCTCTTCGGAAAATCGGGCGTGTGCTGGACTGAGGTTTGCGTGAAGCCCCAATGCCCTGTCCCAGCCCTTCTTGGCTGGGCCACGCCAAGATCCCAGGGCGAAAGGAGCTCGTTCCTGGTGTGTGTGTTCTGTCAGGCCGAAGCAGACACGTGGAAACGCCGTGCTTTGGAAAAACCAGATGCATCTGTGTGCACACACGTCTGTGCACATGTGTGTACATGCATGTGAGGATATACCGCTAACTCTGGATGTTTCTCAACAGTGACAACTTGTACCAGATGACCTCCCAGCTCGAGTGCATGACCTGGAACCAGATGAACTTGGGGGCCACCTTGAAGGGGTGAGTGAGGCCCTCCACGCGCTCTCGAAGGGCCCCGAAGGCCCACGGCTCCTGCAGCAGGAGCGTGCTGTCCTCTGTGCCCCGGTGGGCTGTGTTCAGCAGCCCCCAGAGGGGACGCTTCTGTCTGGAGCGAGGCAGCGCTGAACTCCGGGGCACCCCGCAGCCCCCCCCCCCGTGGAGGGTTCCGCGTGGGTCGGCGTGGGCGTCGCCGTGTCCTTGCCCCTCCCCTCCCCCGGTTCTGTGGCGGGGGTCACACACGTGACCGCTGCCGCTGCCCCGGCTTACTGCCAGTGAGCACCTTGCGGGCACAGAGCCCAGGGCCCCGTTACACCTCAAGAGCCCTGTCCGCACCTGTGGGCTCCACAGGGAGAGCTGTGCGGGGCCAGGTACCAGGCTGGCTCAGCGCCCGGGGGCAAAGACAGTGGGGCCAGATTGGCTCAGGCGGCCTCGAGGGGCCCCGCACTTGGCCCTGGGCCACGCCCCACTTGGGGTGCACTGCTGTGCCAAGCCCAGACGGCGGCCCGGCACCGCCTCGCCCGGCCCAGTGGCGGTGCCACCTAGCCCAGCACGCCTGGGAGCCAGCTTGGGCTCTGCGGAGCTCGGGTCAGAGCGCGTCCTCGCTGGACTCCGGGCTCGTCCGTCTCCGCCCGCGCCGCCCCCAGCCCGCCTCTTCTTCTCTTCTAGAGTTGCTGCTGGGAGCACCAGCTCAGTGAGATGGACGGAAGGGCCCAGCAAGTGAGTGGACGCTGGCGTGGTGGCCGACTCTGGGCCACTCAGGAGTTAGGGGTGCGGGAAGCGGGGGCAGGCAGCGCCCACGTCGGTCCCCTGCCCGAGCTCGTCACAGAGGCACTGGGCCCCGTGGGGCCGCAGCCAGAGCCAGAGCCAGAGCCCGTGTCTCCTGCGGGCGTCTCCTGGAGGCCGAGCTCGCGACATCCGGCCCTTGCCGTCCGGGCCTCTCCGTCCGACTTCAGCTGCTCCCCGCTCACCTGTCTGCCTCCCGGGCAGCGCCGCCCGCTGGGGCGTTTCTGGGGCGTCTCTGCTTCTGTCCTCTCTGCCGTCTGCAGCGCCAGCCTCCTGTCCGCTCTTGCCGCAGCCTGGTCCCGTGTCTCGGGCCTCGGAAGCCAGCAGGGGCTTCCCCGGGAAGCGCGAGTCCTTCCCCTCCCGCTCTCGCCGCGGTCTCACCGGAGCCCCCTCTCCCCGCGTGACTGAAAAGCCGTGTGCCTGGGAGCCGCCGCCCCCGCCGTCCCAGGGCCCTGACACCGCGGCTCTGGGCTCTTGCTCGGCTCCCCCCGTCTCGTGGCCTCCCGGTCTCCTCCCTCCTCCCTGGACCCTTTGCTTTTCTTCTCTCTCCTCTGCTCCGAACTTAGCACCTGCTCCCAGCCCCGCACCCAGACCGGAGAGGAGGAGCTCGAGGTCGAGCAGGGAGCACTGCGGCACTTTGGCCGTTTCTTCTTGTGTGAGCACCGGGTACGGGGTAGAAGGACGGACCTCACAGGTCAGAATCTTGGCTTGCGTGTGACGCTGGGTGTCTCTGGTGGAGATAATTTTGATATTTTCAAAGGTCTTTGAACACGTGACATGTGCACTCGTTGGGAAGTCAGAGCCCATATTGTGTGGGTGAAGAACAAAGTATGAAAATGTATTTTTTCTATGTGTTTCTTCACAAGAAAAACGAGAGGGGTTTTCACTGGTTTGTTACATCTTGAGACAGGATTTCAGAAATAAAATGTGCTTCACGGATGCTGCTTTATTCAGGGATCTGCTGTTGCCCCACCCGGCCCCATCTAGGGACGATTCTTAAAGAACAGAATGTGACGGGTCACACGCTGTGCTCCCTGGAGTTCACGGTCAGCCCGCGACTCCTACTCCCGAGTGCTCCCCACGGTCCTCCACGGAGGCCACTGCCGCCCTGCACGCGCAGTCGCGGGGTGGGGGGTGAGGCGGCCGTCTGTGGTGCAGAGCCGGTTCAGCTCCCCTCACCCTCCGGCGCTGCCCGAGGGCGGAAGGCCCCCCAGGTCGGAGTGCACAAGGCCTGCGGCCGCGGGGCCTCTCCCCGCCCTGCTCCGACTCCGTTTCCGGCAGTGCCGGGGCGGCCGCCTAGGTCAGCCTTGTGCCGCGTGTGACCCATGTGCCTCCTTCCCGCTCCGGGAGCTCGGTGGCCGCTCCTCCAGGCCCCGGCAGCACAGACAGCCGGCCCGGTGGGCCTGCGCGTCCCGGCCGGTGTGGCTGCCCCAGGAGCCCCGTGTGCGTGGGGCTTGGTCTCCGGCGTGCCGGCCCGACTCTGCCGTAACGCAAGAAAACTGCCAGCAGGGAAAGCACGATACTCGGGACCCAGAGAGACAGTGGGGGTGCTCAGTCCCGGCCTCGGGAGCCGAAGCGGGGGCTCATAGGTTTGGGTCTGGTCTGGCGACTGCCCTTGCCCCGAAAACTTAAAAAGGGGGCTGAAGGTGCGTCCTGGTGTGGAGCCCTGGGCTCAGGGTCCGCCTGGAACGACGCGGGCAGAGCTTTTTGCCTCCGTTTACAGCTGCCTTCTGATGACCTTGTCTGAAGTCGCTGGGGAGAGTGGCAGCGACAGGGTGGGCCTGCGGCGGTGGCTGGTGATCAGACTCACGTTTTACAGCGAAAGACTGACTCCCACTCCCCGCCCGAGACCCAGGTGTCGCCGGCGACTTGTGGAGAGCGTCACACCAAGCCCGGGTGCTGGCTCTGTCTCCTTTCCCCGAGAGGTCTCCGCGGCGGCGTCTGCGGAAGAGGCTTGCCCGCACGGCTGCTCTGTGGGGAGGGGGGCGGGCCTGGGGAGCCGCGGCCTCTGCCTGCTCTGCCGACCCCTCCGTCCGGCCCTTCTGACCTCCGTGTCCTTGGGGACCCGGACTTCTTGTGTCCTGTGTTCGGGGCGGGATGTGCGGACAGGTGATTTGGGAAGGCTCTCTCTTTCCCTCTCCTGTAAACACACGTGGCGAGATTTCTGAAGCAGGCCTTGGAAACACGCCTCTCTGAACACGAACCTGTCACGCTCGTTCCTGCCTCTGCTGACAATGCCCGGCGAGACTGGCGTTTGATTTGGTTCCCTTGTACGTCCGCTGTGCGTGATACTGATTTCCAGAGGCAGCTCTGAGCCTCAGCAGCCCCTTGAGTGTTTTGTGAAGAAACAGCCTGGGAAACGAAAAACACGTCAACCTTGACCAGGGTCCAGGTCACCCCACCCGGGAGGAAGCGGCCCCGGGGCCGGCGGGGGAGCGGGAAGCGGACACAATGGGGACAGAGCGGACCTGGAGAAAGTCCCGCGAGCCGTTGCGCCTCAGGTGGAGGGCCGGGTGAGAGCGCCTGGCCGGCCGGGCTTGCAGCTGGGGCGGCGGCGCGCCTGGGTGGGGAGGCGGAGGCTGGGACATCCTTCCTGCGTTTGCACCTTCCCTTAGACGGGGCGGAAGACGAGCGGCCACGATGGAGCGGTGGGGAGGGCGGGTCGCGACGCAGCCTCTGCCCGCCGTCCTGCTCCCACTCCGAAGCCTCCGTCTTCTCTTCCCTGCCCTCCTGGCGGGCACGCAGTTGTTTACTGTCAGCACTGCGGGCGTGTGTAGACCTCTGCGCGCGCGGGCATCAGCCGCTGTCTGTAGCACTGGTTCCGGCTGGGCTGGGATTCTGCAGATTCCAGTCAGAGGCCACTGAAACCCGCATTCAGCTTCCACAAGAGCCTTGACTTGGAAAATATAGTTAGCCTCTGAAAGATCACTGCACATCCGGGGCGGGTGGGTTGGTGCAGTCCTACAGACCCAACTCTTGGGAGGCTGAGGCAGGAAGATCAAAAGTTTGAGTCCTGCTCAGGTAACTTGGTGAGGTCTTGTCTCAGAAGTGAAGAGGCCTGGGGTGCAGCAAAGGCCCCAGGGCTCAACCCCCAGTTCAACAGTTACTTACAGTATAGATTTGGAGGCTTTCCGTCTTTACAGGGTGATGTTTTTAGCTCCTTTAAATAAGAAATGTGTTCATCTGTTTGTTCAGTTCAAGATGTGAAAGGAGCCAGCAGGGAGACTAGGAGGGTGGTGGCAGCCCTGGGTCCCTGCTGGGGTGCGCGGAGGGGCTCACAGGCAGCCGGTGGGCTGGAGGAGGGGGGGCCTGGGCCCCCCAGGGTCTGCATCTGGCACCTCCCGCTCCCCCCCGCTCCCCCCACCTGTCATCTTCCCCGGGGGAGCTCGGAGCCTCCAGCTACAGAAACGCTCACCTAGAAGCTGCACACAGCCCCCGAGGCTGCTGGGAGCTCAGCGCATGGCCGTCGGGCCTGTCTCCTTCCTCCCCGGCCTCCCCTCCAGCGCTTCCTGCACAGCCCAGCGGGCCGGCTGAGACGAGGCTTTGACTGCAGCCTCAGTCGTGCTTGCTGGAAACTTCAGCTGGGGCCAGAACACGACCGAGAAAAGTCAGCTATCATCTCACCGCCCAGAGGTGACTTCAGAAGTTTTAGGGGCATTTTGGTGCGTATGTGTCACAGAAAAAGACCGGAGGCCTCTCCCTGGGGAGTCGATTCTCCCAGGATGGGTTGGTGGAAGGGGCTGAGTGAAGCCTTGGGGGCACGGAGGCGAGGGCCGGGCGTAAGGAACGGAACCCTTTCCTGGAGGTCCCCACAGAAGGAAGAAGGGCTGAGGGTGTTGCTGGCTGGACAGCTGGGTAAAGGTCAGGAGATGCTTTTATGATTTTTTTTTCTAAGACAGGATCTTACCACGTAGTTCGTACTGGCCTGGAACTTGCTATGTAGCTCGGGCTGGCTTTGAATTTGGAGAGATCCTCCTGCCTCAGCCTTCCAAGTGCTAGAATTACAAGCATACACCACTGAACAGATGTTGTTTTAAAAAAATTGTTTTCCTTTATTTTCATTTAGAGAACTGTATTTGCATAGTGTTTGCTAATGAGTGTGAATACAGCAAAGAAGAGGGCAGAACGCAAAATTGCAGAAAATCGCAGGATTGGGTAGGGTGGGGCCAGAAGCTCCTAATGAGCACGGGTGCTGGCCATGTCCGTGAGGCACCCTGGCACCGTGAGGGTGCTTTGCTTATCACATGGACCAGAAATTTTTCTGTGGTTTGTATTTCAGCTCTGTGGAGGCTTTCTTGTGAGACATTTCATTTTATTTTATTTACTTTTCTTTTGAGACAGGGTCTGGCTTTGTAGTTCAGGCTGGCCCTGAGCTCACTATGGTGCCCAGGCAAGCCTCGCACTCACAGCAGTCCTCCTGTCTCTGCCTCCTGAGTTCCGGGATGACAGCCGTGAGCCACCTCGCCTGGCTTTGTGGTGTGCGGGATTGAACTCAGGACCTTGCGCTCGCGAGACAGACACCAGAGCCACTGAGCTAAACCCCTGGCCCCATTGTCAGGCATTTTAAAATTTAAAACTTGTTGCCATTATTGTGCTGGGGATGGAGCCCGGCGGGTGCTGTCCGTGGGGGCCGCAACCTCAGCCAGTGTTTTATTTTTAATAGTAAAATCTGCAAACTTTATAGTTTCAACTTTTGGCTTTTGTACTATGTTTGCAATAGATTTGCCCACCTTAGGATTTTGCATCTATCAGGAACAGGTATTTATTCCTGGTTTTATAAAAATTAACCTTTTGCGGTTTCGCATTCAGTTCGTCCTAGATTCCTCGGCCCCGGGGCCCTGCTGGCTCCTTCCTGGGCAGAGGGCGGGCCCGGCCGCTGCGCCTCCTCGTCCCTCCACACCTGCTGACCCCTCCCCTCCCCGGCTGCCCGGCCTCTGCCAGGTCTGGGCTGTCTTTGCTGTAATTCCAGCCTCTATATAGAGGAGAGGATGGGCCGGAGATTTGCTCAGTGATTCCGGCGCCTGCCTCACAAGCGCAAGGTCCTGAGTTCAATCTCCGGTAACCACATATAATGCTGGGCGTGGAGATTCACGCCCACCCACAATCAACACCGCATACCACAGTGCCGGGCGTGGTGGCTCACACCTGTCATTCCCAGCACTCGGGAGGCAGAGGCAGGAGGATTGCTGAGTTCCAGGCTTTCCTGGGCTCCATAGTGAGCTCAGTGCCAGCCTGAATTACAAAGCGAGACCCTGCCTTAAAAAAAAAAAAAAAAAAAAAAAAAAAAAAAATATATATATATATATATATATATATATATATATATGGGTAGGAAATTCCCCCACCATCGTGCTTCTGTTTGAAGAAATTTCTAGCTCTTATTTCTTATTATTGGTTGGGTGGTTGAGATGTGGTCACAGCATGTGGCCCTGCTGGTCTCCAATTCCCAGACTCAGGGGATCCTCCTGCTTCAGCCTCCAGAGCAGGTAGGGTGAAGGTGTGAGTCGCCATGGCCTCTGCATTCAACATAACTTTATTTTTAATTTCAAAGACATTACCAGATTGGACCACTATTTGTGACAAATGTTATATATTGGTTTGAGGTATCACTAAAAAATGAGTTTGGGTCGGGCGTGGTGGCTCACGCCTGTCATCCCAGCACTCGGGAGGCAGAGGCAGGAGGATTGCTGAGTTCGAGGCTTGCCTGGGCTACAAGTGAGCTCAGGGCCAGCCTGAACTACAAAGTGAGACTCTGTCTCAAAAAAAAAAAAATGAGTTTGGGTGTAGGGTTTATGAGAACTCTGGATCGTTTTAGAAATCGCTCTGTAAATTTAAAGTTGTTTGAAAAAAACGTATATATATATTTTCTGGTACTATGTATCACCCCCAGGGATGCTGTACTTATCACAGAACTACATTTTCAGCCCTTTTTATTTTGAGAG
>PVIC010024710.1:0-25828 GCA_004025085.1 Thryonomys swinderianus
TCCCTCCGGAGCCCGCGCCGCTGCCCTGGCCGGGTCTGGGACGACGCCCCCGTGTCCGCACCGGCCGGTGGCACCGGCAGGTCCCTGGCGGTCAGCGCGCTCAAGCCCAGAGGTCAGGCGCAGCCCCCCGCAGCCCCCGCAGCGCCCCCTCTGCCCCAGCCCCGGCCGCGGCTCCCCCGCGTGTGTTCACGGCCCCTCCCCGCTTTTCTCCCGGTTGCCTCCTTCGCCTTGCTCCTGTCTCTTCGTAGGGAGAACTACTCCAGCGGATAAGCACTGAAACATGACCCCCCAAAACGGAAACAGGAAGGGTCGCCAACAGCAGTTGGGTGCCATGAACTTGTCAGGCTCACACGTACAGCTTTGGAACTCATCGTGAAGAACCCAGTGACCACCTAAAAGATGTGGTCTCGCTTGTTTCCCGGCCTCACCGCCTGGCAGTGAGTCGGATTCTAGAGGTCTTGTGTGTGTGAACTTAGCATCTGGCAGAACTCACGCTCTCAAGTCATATGAATTAAATATTTGCATGTGTTTGAGGCTACAGAGGTAAATCCTGTTTTTGTTCATGATTAGTAGGCTTGTAGCGAAATGAAAAAGGCAGCGACATAATAAGGAATCTGGTACAGATGAATATAATATAGCAAGAACTGCAGGAACCCGGGCGGAGCGGGGTGCCTAGGGATTAGAAAAGATTTTCTGGTAGAGCGGACGCCTAAAGGAAAGTGAAAGCTTGTCAGCAGAGCCGATGTTGACGAGCAGAGGGCATCCCGGGCAGCAGAGGGGCATCACTGGAGCCGAGAAGTCAGGGAACATCCTGGTGGGCACAAACTGTTAGGACCCCTCGATTACACAGCTCCACAGCCATCACCTCTCTGGGGACAGGGAAGGCCTACTTCTCTCATGATATTCTGAAATCAATAGAGACATAACAGCCGGGTGTGGTGGCTCACGCCTGTCATCCCAGCACTCAGGAGGCAGAGGCAGGAGGATTGCTGAGCTCCAGGCTTGCCTGGGCTACACAGTGAGCTCAGAGCCAGCCTGGACTACAAAGCGAGACCCCGTCTCAAAAAAAAAAAAATAGAGACATAACACTCACTACAAGTGAGGGAAACAGAATGGCTGGTGACTGATAGAAAAGTCTCTAGCAAAGCATGTAGGTTAACAACAAGAGAAGAGAAACACATAAGGATGTGCTACCAGAAAGTTTTTGGTTATCAGACACCACACAGTGGCTGATTCTGTCCATTGAAGTACTGGAGGTTCTCCTTCCACTGAGAAATCAGACAGCTCTTGGGCCGGAGATTTAGCTCAGTGGTTCTGGCACCTGCCTAGGTCCTGAGCTCAATCCTGGTAACCACATACGACAGTACCAGGCAGGGTGACTCACACTCACCAGCCATCAGTACCACACACCACAGTGCTGAGCATGGCAGCTCACGCCTGCCATCCCAGCACTCAGGAGGCAGAAGCAGGAGGGTTGCTGATTTCAAGGCTTGCCTGGGCTACATAGGGAGCTCAGGGCCAGCTTCAACTACAAAGCAAGGCCATATCTCAAAAAAAAAAAGAAAAGAAAAGAAATTAGACAGCTCTAGTATTTTCGTAGAAAGAGAAAAACACAAGAGTCACAATTACATAGCACTGAGAGAGGAACTGAGAGCTTGTAGATGATAAAGGGAACCATACTATCATCTATTATGTAAATTTAATTAACTGCTATCTTTATTAATTTATCATCTTTATTAGATGCATTATCAGTATATATCTCATATGGCCAGCTGCATTTTACTCTTTCTTCCCATATTTCTTCTTTTTCTGAACCCAGTGTAGGAAGTTGGCAGAATCCCCTTCACAAGTTGATGGCAAATGATAAGTTGGATGAATGGACCAAAATGTTGGTTTTTCTCATTTTTCCAATCAAAGTGTAGTGATTAATATTTAATGTCAATTCAGTCTAATAATTAACAGAATTTAACTGTGAACTATTAAAATTAACATTTTCCCAATACTGCTGCAACACGCATATATGACTGTATATGTGTGTGTGTTCAGATAGTTGTATATATAACATTAATGCACTTTGCTCTGACTGACATTATGTGAACGTGGTGTGGGAACCTAATATTTCACACAGCCCTTGAATTGTTCCTGTACAGGTGGTCTATATTGACTACTAAGAGAAGCACCACTTGGAAATTATACTCTAAAGGTGAATGTCCTTCATGATAAAATTTTAGTTATCTATCTGTTTATTATTTATTGTTGAAGTATAAGTTATATACAAAAACATCCCCAGGCCTTCAACTTATAGATTACTTGGATTTGGTCATCACATAGGCCCGTAAAACTACCCCTAAATGAAAATACAGACTATTTTCCAACACTCCAGGAAATTCCAGAGCGCTGCTTTTTGCAGTCAGTCCACACTCCCGCCACCACCATCACAATCGCCACTTCCTGAGCTCTGTCAGATTAGCGTGGCCCATGCGTGAGCGTCACATAAATGAAATCATAGTAGATATTCTTTTTTTCCTGGCTTCTTTATGTCTCTGAGATCCAACCAGATTACACTCTAACTGTAGAAGTTTTGATTTTTACTTTTAATTATTGAGTTGTATATCACAATTTGCTTATCCATTCTCCTGTTGGTCAACATTTGGGTTGTTTCCAGTGTGGAGTTTTTGAGAACATCCTTGATTCCCACTAGGTAAACACCTAGATGTGGATTATCTGAATCATAGATAGATAATACTTGCTTTGGAAGGTGCTACCGTATTCCAAAGTAGCTGCCCATTAGACAGTCTACCTACACGTGAATGTTCTAGGTCCTCACCAGTATTTGTCAGTTGTTTTAGTTCAGTCCAGTATTACAAAATGCGGTAAACTGGGTGATATATTTATTTCTCATACTTGGTTACAGCTCTCTTCCTAGTTTGCAGACAGCTGCTTCCTCACACTGGGGAAGAGAGAGAGAAGGAGGGGACCAGGGGGGAGGGGCGGGGGCGGCGGAGAAGGACTTGAACTTGCAGTTCTCCTGCCTACTCCTCCCGGAATGCTGGGATCGCAGACACCCACCACAGCCAGCTCAGCTTTGTAATTTATTTTATCTGTTTTGTCAGATTATCCTTATTAAGAAATTTGGGAATTTCATCTAGATTGTTGAGTTTATTACCATAAAGTTTTAGACATAAAGTTTTAAATCTTCTAATTATCTTTAATATTCATAAAATCAGTACTGTTGTCTCATCTTTCATTTCTGATGTTGGTACCATGTTTTTCCTTGATCAGTCCTTTAAAAAAAACCTTCAATGTAGGCTAGGGATTTAGCTCAGTGGTTTTGGCGTCTGCCTGGCAAGTGAAAGGCCCCAAATTCAATTCCCGCTACCACGTACCACAGCGCCGGGTGTGGTAGTTCACGCCTGTAATCTCAGCATTCAGGAGGCAGAGGCAGGAGGACTGCCAAGTTCGAGACTTGCCTGGGCTACATGGGGAGCTCAAAGTGAACTACAAAGTAATACCCTGTCTCAAAATACAAAAAACAAATGCTCAATTTTATTAAAAAACTTTGAACTTTATGTGTTTCATGTTCATTCCATTGATCCCCATTCTGATGATTATTTCCTTCTTGTACATACCTTGGGATTAATTTTCATTCCCTTTTTAGTCTCTTAAAGACTGTATATTGTTCACAAAATCTCAACATGAAAAGTTAAAAGAGAAACACTTCTCTAAGTACTGGCAAGGTGTACTCCATACACCTTAGTATATCCTTCAGCTCAAAAATATGCTCTTAATTCTTTTCAATCTTTTTTGTAATCTATGGTTCTTCAGAAAAGTATTGCTTACTTTCCATGATTCAGGTAGTTTATAGATACCTTATTATTTTTGGCTTCTAGCTAAACTCCATTGAGAAACATATTGTGTCTGATTTCACTCTTGAAATGCACTACAACTTGGCTAATGACCTAGCATACGATCTATCTTGGCAAATGTGCCAGGCGTGCTTGAAAGTAGTGCCTTGTCTGATTAGTGAATGTACAGCTGTATAACTGCCAATGAGTTCATTTTGGTATTGTTCAAAGACATCCTTTTTGTCTACTTTTTCTAGCAATTATTTATGCTGACAATCAAAACTTCTCTATGATTGTGTACTTGTCTACATCTTCCTTAATTCTGGTCATCTTTTTAATCAAATACTTTAACTTGTTTTTTTCTTGTTTCATGCATAAGTATTTAAAAGCATTAGAAAACAGTGCTGGGGAACATTCTTAAGGAATTAACTTTCTACATTCCTGAAGTATTTCTATTTAACATTACTATCTGATAAGCTATCTTGTTTTCAGTTTTATTTCAGATATTAGTAGAAATATACCAGTCTTATTTGTGTGTACAGAATATTTTTCTCCTTCTTTCCCTTTTATAATGTCTGAGTCTATAAAATTAAAATGCCTTTCATGCAGAGAGTATGTGGTTGAGTCATGCTTTTTATAGTGAGTGGTTGAGGTCATTTTATGTAATGATCATTGATATCATTGAGTTCAAGTCCACGGATCTGTTATTTGTAGTCTACTGGTCCTTTTATTTTGTTACCTTTTTTCCCATTTTTTTGATCAATTAAATATTTTTGTTCTGTTTTATTTTCAATGACTTCTCAGCCATATCTGTCTCTGTGTTGGTAGTATTTTGGAGATTCAATATACATATTTATCACAGCTTACCCTCTCATGGTGACTTACTTTTGTGAGCAGCATTAATCAGTTTGTAATGGTGTAAGTCAATTTACATTCTACTCTGTCCATGTGTGCTTTTCAGTTAATCTATTTATATCTATCTATCTATCTATCTATCTATCTATCTATCTATCTATCTATCTATCTAATTTTTTAAAATTCAACAATTTTTTTTTTGAGACAGGGTCTCACTTTGTAGTTCAGGCTGGCCCTGAGCTCACTATGTAGCCCAGGCAAGCCTCGAACTCAGCGATCCTCCTGCCTCTGCCTCCCGAGTGCTGGGATGACCGGCGTGAGCCACCACGCCCGGCAAAATCCAACAATTTTTAAAGCAACTAAGTGTTCATGCTTATAGATACATTGATGATAATAAAATGTCTTCTAAACGTAGCCCCGTATTTGCACTTGGTAGCACTTTTCCTCCCCTCCTCCCACCCACTACTCCACCTGGTGTCATTACCTTACGAAACCATAAAATAAGAGTCTCGTAGAGATGTCGAAGCTTCACATGAAGACAATACCAGCATAACTTGGGTTACTGGCTTCACCAAAACTAGCACGTACCGGACCCAGAGTTGGAATCCAGTTCGATCTTGTGCTTTATTACTGACATTCCACATGCATTTATAGAGGGAGAAAAGGGACATCAAAGGGCTGACTGACTTACTCAAACTGATGCACAGGATAAGTGCCAGGTGAAACATATATACTAACCTGATTAACTTAACTCTCCAAGGAAAGTATTGATATTTTCTCCATTTAGAGATAAGGAAACCAAGGAACAGAGAAATTAAGTAACATCAAGACAGAAGTAGGAGGACCAGGATTGAAAACAAGGATAAGAATATTTGCTCACTGGCTATATTACACTTTTAAAGAGTCACCAGTTTTTTGGCATATGAACTTAGCTTATATAGAGTTACTATGTGAAACACTTTCTGTTAAGCTGTTGTAACCTAGATTTGTTTGTATGAATTTTTTTCTATTACCCATATTGTAAATTCTTTTTCTTTCTCTCTCCATGACATTCTCTCTGTTACACTTGAAAATTTTATTACTCCTCTCCAATAATCAATTTTACTTGTTAATCCCATGCTTTTTATTTTATCCTGTTTAACACTTTTCTTTTTAGCTACTTCCCTCTATGTTTATTATATCTTACTTTTTAAAAAATTTTTTATGTTAAATGTTTAGCTCTTCAATATTTAGCATTTTGGAAAAGAACAAGCATGGTAGTGGGAAGCTGTTTCTTGGCTATTACAATGAAAACAAAAAAATAGGCAGGTAGAACTATAAAAAATTTTAAATCTTTTGTATATCAGCAGGTATAATCAACAGAGTAAAAAAAGCCAAACCACCAAATAGGAAAACATACTGACAAATCTTATCTCTGGCAGAGGATTAATATCAAGAATATATAAAGAATTCTTACAATTCAACAACAGAATTAGTGATAACTAATCATCAGAGAAACTCATATCAAGACAATGGCCTATCACCACATACCCATTAGGATAGCTACTATGAAAACTTCTCAAATGTAATACATTTTAATAAGAATTTGGAGAAACATACATGATTCATATGATTGCAAAATATAAAAAGTCAGTATAGAGCTTCCTTTAAATTAAAATGGGGCCAGGGATTTAGCTTAATGCTAATGCACAAGGGCCTGAAAGAACAAGGGACTGAGTTCAATCATTGGTAAAATAAATATAAACAAACAAACAAATAAATAAAAAGCATAATTGACCCTGTGATCCAACAATCCTACTTCCAGGTCTATGTTCCAAAAATCGAAGGAGCATCTCAAAAAGACTACTGTCCATCCAGGTTTACAATGGTCAGAAGGTGAAAGTATGCCAAATATCTGTCTACACATGAATGAATCGACAAATGTGATACACAGATAGCATTACAGAAATGAGAAAATCCATCACATCATCACATACAACAACATAGATGTACCTTGAAAGAGGGTAGTCACGGAGCACTGTGAGATCCCACCTAGATGAGGTATCTAATATTCAAATTTATAGACACAGAGGTGTGATGGTAGGCCCAGAGTGCTGGAAGAAGAGTTCCCATTTTGCAAGATGAGAAAGTTTTTTTTTAGATTGACTTTATTGGAACATTTCACACATACATTATGATCACATTCAATATTGAGAATTTTTACCTGTACTTGACACATGTTAATTCTCTTCCCCTGCCCTCCCTACAACCCCCACTCAGTTCTATACATAAGCTTTGTTTCCATTTTCTTGTTTTTATCACCAATTTTTTTCTTTCTCTTCTTTACTTATCCTACCCACACTTTCCCTTTTCCTTCTCAACATTTCCTTCTTGTTTCAATATAGCAGCATTACCCTTTGGGAATAGAGTGTTGAAGGAGGTGGGGGTGGGGGTGGGGTGAGATAATAGGAGGAAAATTTGAAATAGGGTTAGAAGATATATAAAAATCACACAAACTCCAGGAAACTGGTGGAAGGTAGAGGGCAAAATAGACAGAAAGGACAAATAAAAACAGAAGAGACTAACAACAGCAGGACGACTAGAAGCTGTATTCACCCTCCTACAACGGTACAGAAGGAAGGGTGGGGAGGGAGGATAGAGATGCACAGACTTCAGGGGGCTGCACTGACTGGACAGAAAGTGAAGATGCACGAAGCAAGTAAGAATTGAGGTACCCAACTGGAGACTGGATAAAGAAGATGTGTTTTTTTTAATAAAATAGAGTATTATTCTGCCATAAAGAATGACAAGGTTCATTCATTGATGTGCAAATGGAGACACCTGGAGGACACGCTAATAAGTGAAATCAGTAGATCACAGATAGCAAATACCGGATCTTCTCTTTGATATGAGCACCTGTAGATGTAAATGAGCTCTAGAAAGTATGACAGTTTTTGTAGAATGGGAAATTTCCAAAGGAAATTTGGTGTGGGAATGTAATGAGGGGAAGGAATAAATATGATTCTGAAATAAAATAAGAGTATGTATATAGGGGGTAGGGAGGTGTGCGTGTGTAGGGTTGTGGGTAAAAATGAGAATTAACTTGTGTCATATACTGGTACAAATTCCCCAATGTTATGTGTGATTGTGAGATGTATATAAAATGTACCAATAAAGAATTCGATTTAAAAAATAAAAAGAATTGAGGTACCCAGCAGCAACAGGCAAACAGGAGACTATTTTCACTCTCCTGTAAAAATGAGAGCAGTTGAGAGAAGAAGAATACCAAAATTAGACAGACTCAACAAGAAGAAAGTAGAGAAATAATAAGAGAGGGCAGAAAAGAGAAAGAGAAAGAAAAAAGAAACAACAACAGGAACAACAACAAAACCATATCAAAAGGCCCCTTCAAAGTGTGGGCTTGCTGTCTCCGATAGCAATATGGTAGTTCCACATAGATCAGAGTTGACTAGTCACAGACAGCTGTTGTCCACTGGGATTCAGTCTGGGTGCTGGCTGTTATGCCTGAGTTCAGCTCCATGAACTCCTGCAGGCTTCACCTCTGCAAAAGTCCAGGGTTCTATAGGTGGTGCTGGCCCCCAAAACTCACCAAGGGCGTAGTCCACAGGTTTTGTTCACTTTCTTCTTTTCTTTTTCATCTCCTTATTCCTCATTTCCTCTTCTACCTCCCCTTTTACTTATATGCATTGAGATTGAGGCATTCTTATCTTTTATCTTATTCCACCAGCCCCAGTCATTTGAAAATTATTCCTGCCATTTTTTCCTTTTAATTTCCATAGTCAAAATGTTGACATGCATATTTAACAAAGACTAAAGTTAGTCTATTTATCCTTAGTCTTAACAATGTAACACATTTAGAACAGATTACTAGTCACTTCTTTCCTAGCATATATTATATTTATATGTTGTACTTTTGCTGACTGAAATGCCATAATTAAATGCTATGATTATCTTTTCATAAATTTTCTTCATTTATCACTTTATCTATATTTTTAACAGTTTTTTTACTTGAATTTCTCAGAAGCCTTTTCTTTTTTTTTTTGGAGACAGGGTCTCACTTTGTAGTTCAGGCTGGCTCTGAGCTCACTATGTAGTCCAGGCAAGCCTGGAACTCAGCAATCCTCCTGCCTCTGCCTCCAGAGTGCTGGGATGACAGGCGTGAGCCACCCCGCCCGGCACTGTGGTATGCGGTGTTGATTGCTGGTGGGCGTGAGTCACCACGCCCAGCATTGTATGTGGTTACCGGGGATTGAACTCAGGACCTTGCGCTTGTGAGGCAGGCGCTGGAACCACTGAGCTAACCCTCCGGCCTTCAGAAGCCTTTTCTGAAACAGAAGAACTTTTAGAAATCTACATTTTGGTCACAAACAATTCTTATTTTTGTACATTAGAAATATTACATTTTATTCTTGGAAACAAGGAGTTTCTAAGCAATAGTTTGGGATTTTTCAATTATATTTTATTTCAAGACCTTAAAGATATCATTTCACTGCCTTCTGCCTTCTATTTTCACTAGAAGTCAGTTTTCTAATCTTTCAGAAACCTCACTGACTTCTTTTGAAATATACTATTTGTTTTGTATGTTTCATAGTTTCACTATATTTCTGGATGTAAACTGTTATTTGTACATCCTGATTAAAATTCTTGGGGCTTTCTGAAGCTAATGATTTATGCCTTTCATTAATTCTGAGTAAGACGTCCACCATTTTCCTTTCAAAGATTTCCTCTCCTTCATTTATTTCCTTTTGAATTCTTGTCCTTTCCTTTTCTATGTTGATAAAACTTTTTAAATTCCCTTCTCTTATTTTTCATGACATTTTGAGTAATGTCATGATTTATGACATAGTTCATTGATTTTCAGTTATGATTTATGATAATGTAATTTTCAACTATTTTATTTCAACTATTTTTATTATAGCTAACTAATTTTTATTTCCAGAATTATTGCTAGTTTCCTTTATAAATGTTCCTAATTATTTCATTGTCTCCCTGGCTCATATTTTTATTTTCACCCTTCATTCCATTAAATATACACAAATATTTATTTTACACATTATAAGTAACAATTTTATTTTTAAGTGAAAAATTTAATACTAGAAGGAGAGCTATTTCTGAAGGCAGTTGTAAGAATTTTAAGGGTTTAAAAGTACTCTGTCTAGGCATAAATTGTATTTACTTTCACTACTAATGGGCATTGTAAACTTGAATCTGCTTTATATCATATTGTTTGATTCATGTACACAAAGTGTACTGATTTAGGTACCATACTCATGTGAGATCATCTATTATTTCTATTATCACTCAGGAAACTTTTCTTAATCTTTACTTGAAACCAAAGATGAGAGAAAGTTTTCTTCCTAGTTTTTTTTTTTTTTTTTAGTTTACTACTAAAGAAAAACTAAGTTTTTTGACCAAGTAATCCAAGACCATTTTTGGTATGGCTCTTAGCATTGATAAGTTCCAAGCCTGTAACCTAGAATGGTTTGTTGTAGGTGAATCACATATACAGAAGACTCTACTATTGTTTTGATTCTGATAATATTTTTTATTATTACATTACTAATTTCCTTTTTTTTTGCTTTTTTAAATTGAATTATTTCTTGGTACATTTTGTATACATCTCACAACTAATTTGCTTTTTTACCCGGAAGAGCATATTTTGCCAAACACTTCTGTAGGTTTATAGTAAGAGGCATTCAAGGATTTCTAGTTTGCAAAATTGTCAGTAAAACAACTTTATAGTTGAGGAATTCTTTTAGTATTTTGAAAATAATATATTGGTTAATTATAATTATTTTGTTTAAGTAATATTTCATTTGTTTAGCACATTTCTAAGTGCAGAGATTCATTTTACTATTCAAATTTATATATTTTAAAATAATTTACATTCCTACTTTGTGATGATTAAAAGTTAATCTCCTAGCATGACTTTATGAAGGTATTTTCAATAACAATGTTTAAAGTTTTCTTTATTAACTTTCATTCCACCTGAAACTGACTTTTGTTTCTGAAATAAGGTAAGGACATTGTTTTGCATATAATCATTTGCTATGTATAATTTAGTATATAGTCCTTTTCCTCACTTAATTATGCATTTCAATACATATTTGAGCTGAGTCTTGTAATTTATGAATAAATATATATAATGCTTACCTTTCCAGGTGCTTTTAAAAATTTTTCACCTTAATTTTGTACCTTCTGCTTTTACTTGAAAAGTTTGCATATTTTTGAAGTTGTTCTAGTATGGGAATTTTAAAGAGTTTCTGATGACTTAAATTTTTGTTTATGTCTAGAGTTACATGTGTTTAGCTTAGTTTTGAACCCTGTTATCTTTTTCTCTTACTAGATTTCATCTGGTACTGTTATGTGTCTTGAACAAAGGGATAGCTTCAAGTTTAAACTTAGCAGGACTTTTTATTTTCTTGAGACTATGTAGGGTCTCACTTTGTAGTTCAGGCTGGCCCCGAGCTCACTGTGCAGCCCAGGCAAGCCTCGAACTCACAGCAACCCTCTTGCCTCTGCCTCCCAAGTACTGGGATTACAGACATGAGCCACTACGCCTGGCACCGTGGTGTGTGGTACTGATTGCTGGTGGGCATGAGCCACCATGCCCGGTATTGTATGTGGTTGCCAGGGATCGAACCAGGGACCTCGTGCTTGTTAGGCAGGCACCAGAGCCACTGAGCTAGATCTTCAGCCCCCTTAGCAGAACACGTTGACCTGGCCTTCAAACTTTTAACAATACCTGTACATCTTTACTCTTTCTAGGGAAACATTTTTACAATACTGTAATTTGTAAATTAATTATGTATTTGTGTTAATTATGAGTGAAAATCAACATTATCTGTTCTCCATTCATCAATAATTTGTGCTTCTGAGTCATCTCAAAATCTCTGTCGCCTCTTTCACTACATTTTTATTGGTACATTAACACTATTATATTTGAAGTGGTATTTGCATTTGATGTTTTCAATTGTATATTTTACCTTTAATTTATATTTTATTATTTGCCTACATTGCATCCTCCATCTTCAAAGGCTTTTATAACCATTATGGCTTATTTGTATATATTGCATGTATATGTGCTTATACGTGTAGATATGGGTACATATAGGTGCATATATATATGTGTGTGATTGTGTATAAATGCATATATACATATGTATACATATATATATATATATATATATATCTTACTACTAACTACTGGTTATGGGAAATGTAGAAATGAGCAAGCATCTTCCACAGGTCATGGGCAATTCTGAAAGTATTTTTCTGTCCTATAAACTGAACTGTCTAGAGATTTCACTTAATATTGTTCTAGTGTGGTAAAACAAAAACTAGCATTAAAAGTTTGTATAACTACAAATTAAATGCTATTTTATATATATATATATATATATAAATTTCATATGCCTCTTCATTCTACTGAAGCTGCTACTATAATTGAGAACATTTTCATATAAAACTGAAAGCATCCTAATGGGAAGACTGAACAAACAAGGGTGTTGATTTTCTAATTATTTTCTTTTCAAAAAGCATACTCGTGTAAGATAAACTGAATTTAAATGCAAAGAAAACTGTCAGAAGTGACATTCCCATGCACAATATACTAATGATCTTAGCTAAATAAATGTAAAATCAACCATGGTTGCCGTCAGCTTCCCCGAGGCCTTACAACCGGAGGAATAAACAATTAAGATGTTAAAATTATTCACGGTTAACATATCATTATGATTCCTAAGTATCGGTCTAAGCGCATTGCCCGGGCCCTGACGGGAGCGGGCGGCGGAGCCGCTCAGCCAGCTGGACGCCAGCACCGAGGCGTTCACGCAGAGGCCCGGCCAGAAGGCCAGGCGGGCGGAGGAGGCCGGGCCGGCAGCGCCTCTCGCTAGGCGGCGCTGTCGGGCGCGCTGAGCTCCGGGCGTGCTCGGAGAATCAGCCGTTACACGGTACAGAAAAGCCACGCACTTTGTGCCTTTCCATTTGCTCATAGACACTTCAGCTTGGCTCTCACGAACATTCTTGGGGGTCATCCTCTCATAGAAAAACTCTGGAGGGAGGATGAGACTTGATACTTTGGGGAATTCGAGCGGAGATGTTCTGCTCTTTTGATCCACCATTTAATTGAGCCACGGTAGTACTTAACCTTGAAACTCTATACCTAGCAGTTGTGCATTTACCGTCTGCAATCAATCATATCAATGCAGTTAATTCACCAGTTTCCAAAATAGTTTGATGAGTCACATCCCTGTGATCTTTCCATACGAAAATTTGAAGCAATATATATATTGATATATCTTTATATAGATATAGATATATGCTTTTAAATGTTGATTGACTTGCACTTTCTTGCCCCAAATTAGAAATTGGATACAGAAGTAAAAACAACGGACAGCAAGTGATACATATGGATAAGCATATTCTTCCAGAACCGCAGGGCACAGAGAATGGACATTATGGTGAGCTCTTCTCAATTTCAACACCTCCTTTAAAAAACAAACAAAACGAAACCGACTGCTCATCTTCAGTGGAGACTGTCCCCAGCGTCGCCTGCTGGTCTTTTAAGTCGCTCATTCACGCACGGGCTCCAGTGTGTCCGGTGAGCCTGGCACCACACGGGCCGCTGGAGCTGATGCGTGAAGCGCAGAGCGGCCGTTTCCAGCGCCGTGACCCTCGCGGTCTGGTGGGAACGCGGTCCCTCGTCAAGTGGTCGCACGAATGAGTATATTACAGATTGGGACAGGGGCTTTGAAGCCAAGGAGCAAGGCTCTGCGAGCGGGGTGAGCCCGGGCGGCCGCAGAGCCCCCACTGAGGGGCCTGGGGCTGGGCCTGGGGAGGAGCCGGGGAGGAGGGCGCGGAGGCGGTCGGGGCCAGGGCGCCAGGGCCGGGCCCAGCTCGCGCGCCCAGGGCTGGAGGGTCAGGGCCTCCGGCTGCGGCTCCTGCCCGCACACGCCGCCGCTCCGCTCCTCGGGGTCTAAGGCCGAACTCGCCGTGAGGCGCGTCTCCCTCTCTGTCCGCAGCGCAGCGGCCAACAGAGGCCTCCGCCCGAGGACGCGTCACCAGAGGCTCCTGCGCTGGCCAGGCCCATCGGGACCCCCCCTGATGAGAGCAACCTTGTTTACACGACTAAAAAACAGGATCCTCAAAGCAGAATTATTAAAATAAATGGGATAAACATCTTAAATAAGTGTATTAACCATGAACAAAACGGTGTTATCAGTATTCTGAGTTGCCCTTCAGTGCGGCGCGGTTTTCACACAATCGATGTCCTCGTCGGGCTCCCCCTGCCCTGCCCCACGCTCACCTTCTCCCCGGCATTGCAGACGCAGTGGCCACTCGGCGTGATGAACTTCAATGGCTTTATTTGTGACTCTGCACTCATGGAACACTTCAGTCCATCGAAGCCGTTAAGGGTTCCAATAAGCCAAGCAGAGGAGCTGATTTCACAGACAGGAAAGGGCTGAAGCAGGAAGAAACCAAAAACCAAAAACTCAGATTTGTTATTTCAAAGTTACTTTCCTCATAGAGCAGAGAAGGGGAGATAGAACATATAACTAATTTCTTTTTTTTTTTTTTTTGCTTTTTGAGACAGGGTCTCGCTTTGTAGTCCAGGCTGGCCCTGAGCTCACTATGGTGCCCAGGCAAGCCGCCGCGAACTCAGCAATCCTCCTGCCTCTGCCTCCCGAGTGCTGGGATGACAGGCGTGAGCCACCACGTCTGGGACTGTGGTATGCGGCGTTGATTGCTGGTGGGCGTGTCTCCACACCCAGCATATAACTAATTTCTTAATACCATCTTAATCTAGCATTACCCCTTAAGGCAGTGGGATCTAGACGGGTTGGGAAATTTGGCTGGGCCATGATACCCCCCATACTTTTTCTCAGAAGGTCAGATAAGCAGCTCAGTTTCCGCTTGATGATACGGAACTTTAGCATCAGTGACTCCATGTTTATTTTCACCCTGATCTGTTGGAAGCTGGTATAGGAGCTTAATCCAAAGCAACGGCTTTTGTAGTTTTCCTTTAACAATAGGACTAATCTCATTAATTCCTTTCTGTTGTTCATATCAGCGACTAAAATTTCTTAGCCCACTCCCTTTTCCCGCTATACCTAGTATTTCCTCACATTCCCTCTGTTCCTTTACTTCTTTTCCTTTCCTAAATCCTACTGTTCTTCCACCGGGCTTCCCACATTTCCTAATCAGACATCCTCCAATCGCTCATACTCTCCAACATCTGGCTTTTACCTTCCCTTCACCGTCAGGCTCCAGCCAAAGCCTGAGTGCTCGCCGCTCTGACGGCTCTTCTTCGCCCAGGTCCCTCCCGTTGCTGAGCCCAGAGGTGCTCCAGACACCTCCCTCGTATTTCACTGCTGTGTCCCATCCAGATCTGTCCTCTTCTCCTATTTTTGGCTTTGACTGTCTTCGTGAGACTCGTTTACTGTCCTTCTCATTCCTTGAAAACCAAGCTTCTGGTTCTTGCCGTTTTCTCTAGTATTTCCCCCACCACGCACCTTCAGGTGATTTCCCCACCTTCCATGCACGGGAGCTGCCCTCACACGAAGCCAGCGTCCCACACTGCGCCCAGGCCTGTTGCTGTGGACGGCTTCACTGTCCGCATCTCAACGACATCATCCTATTTCTGGGCCACTGGCTTTGCTCCCTTCAGCTCAGTCTAATTCCATTTCACTAACGCTTTGACCCTGTAGGTAATTATGAACCTATCTTTCTCCCACTTTTTCAAATGTCCCGTATGCCCCGTGTGCCCTCCTTCCTACTTAAAGTTTCAAGGAAATGAATAAAGAGAGTTAGATATAAACATGCCATACAGAAAGTTAACAATATTAATGCCTGTGTTGCTAAGGACAATGTAAGAAAAATATAAGAAAAATATAAAATGTGTGAAAGTAAATAATATTTAGAATGTATTTCTATGTGTGTAAGATTCAAATTAAAGTTCCACCTACCTTTAAGCACACTATTCTACTTAAATATATTCATTAAGAAATAAAAAATTAGAAATAAAGCAGGTGTGGTGCACATGCCTATAATCCCAGCACTCAGGAAACAGAGGCAGGAGGATTGCTGTGAGTTCGAGTCAAGCGTGGGCCACATAGTGAGTTCAAAGTCAGCCTGAACTACAAAGCAATATCCTGTCTCATTAAAAAAAAGAATCCTAAAAAAGTTAGAAATAAATAAGGAAATTATTCAGCATAGGAAAGTTTAAAGAAAGTAGCAATATAAGTAGAGAAAAATTAAAAAGTAAAATATACATTAAAATAAAAAGATAAAACTATATGCCAAAATAAAGAAATTAGAAAGTAAAATAAAAATAAAGATTGATAAAATCAGATACTAGTTCTTCGAAAAGCTTACTAAGTTAGACCACTGGTAAAACTAACCAGGTAAAAAATAAGATAAATATTGAATTAAAAGGAAGTAAAAACCTCAGGTAGTAGAAATTTAAAATGTTAAGATTATGAACAATAGTACACTAATAAATATAAATGGTCCAACGAAGTGGATACATTTCAAAACTTAACTAAATCGTCTCAATTTTGAAATACAAAAATTAGTCAATTTAAAATGTAAATATACCAGAACTGGGGCAAGAAATTCTCTGGCCGTTGACTGAAGCTATCAGAAGAATACCTGTGGTAGGATGTTTCTCTAAGAAGTTCATTAGCTCTTTATAATGAAAGAAGAACTGGCCTTAATAATCTAAGTAGAGCTGATGTGACTTTGCACCTAATGAACAAGAAAACAGTTGATGAGGAATGAGGGAAAGAGGAGGTAGTAAATATGAAATGATCAAAGACATTAAAGATATTGAAACAGTAATAAAAAAATCCCTACACTTCAAAAGCCTCAGTCCCAGATGTCTATCCAAGTAAATTCTATCAACTTGTAATGAAGATTTAATCCTACTTTCTAAGTTATTTCAGTGAAAAGAAAAACTAGAATGAAAGTCATTTAGCTCACTTTGCCAGACTAGTCTTACACAATGAAATAAGTAATATATGGAACTGAAAAGTATGTTTCCCTCACTATGAATATACATGGAAAATATTTTTGAATTAATTAAACCTTCAGCATATTTAGAGATACTATAATTCAAATAGGAATTAAAGGGTCAATTGTGAAATTTTATCAGTGTTACTCAATGCATTAATAACTTGTTGAGAAAAAATCAATGTATAATAAGTATTGATGAAATTCACAACCATTTATGACTAAAACTCTTTAAGAATTGAGTGGGAATTGCTCAATTTAATATGATACAAACATAGACGATAAATGTTGCACTCGGTGGTGAGGATTATTTGTTTCCTTCAGGAATTGGAACAAGACCAAGTTGACCACTATTACTGCAATGCTTCAACAGAATAGGTCCCCGTCAACGTACAGAAAGAGAGAAATAAGACAGGCATAAAAGAATGAGAGAGAAAGCATTGAAGTTTCATTAAATACGAACTACATGGTTAACTTCCTTCAAAACTCAAAGGTTGGAGCAGCTATTACAGAGGCAAGAGACTTCAGTAAAGCTTAAAAACAAAACGAAACGAAACACTAGTCTTATAAAATGTTAACAGAATTTAACCCGATCAATGGGGATGACATGACAGGACTGTACATTCGTGCCTTTTATCATGCCCCCTGGTAGCAGTGCTACCCTCCACCCCTCACAGTGGGCAGAATATGCTTCTTTCCAAAGTGGTGTTGGCCTTAACTACATGACTTGAAATAGTCAGTGACCGATTAGTGGACTGAACGAAACAGGATTTAAACCTGCTTTCTGAGCTGGTTTCATCCTCTCGCCCTGCTGTTGGTTATCAAGGTAACAATGTCCTTTGGATAAGTTAGTGTGTCAAGGAGAGAGAGAGGCAGGTCTGGGGATTTAGCTCAAGTGGTACTGTGCCAACCCTGGATGCACAAGGGCCCGAGTTTGATCCCCGGTACCGCAAAAACAAAAACAAAGAATAGAGAGATGCATAAAGAAGACATAAATCAAACTTGTGACCTTGATCCAGTTATTTTAGTGAAGCCCTGCAGAGTTTTACCAACACAAAGACCCATGAGAGAAGACATATTTCGTAGGTCGCTGACTTTCAGATTGGTTTGTTCTACCACGTTACTGCAGAAATACTAATACAATTAGTGATAAGTAATTCAAAATATCACCAAAACAGAAACAGCATTATGCCAAGTCACTGAACTTTATCATTATTTAGCATTATTTCAGCACTAATTAAGATACTCAGCAATTATTAATTAAAAATTAGAAGTGAAATTATAATAATGACAGCAACCAAATCCATATTTGTGGTTTAACATATCTAAAAATCAACTTACTAAAGACTAGAGAAATGTCTATCATGCAATTTCTACCATGTAAAAGTAACTATCATGTGACAAAGATGCATAAATATACATATGCATAAATACAGGAAGTTCCACTACCTTAAATTTTTAACAGCATGTAGAGAAAAATGGGTATGGGAAGAAGAGGGAATGGGTAGGAAGTTGTTGAAAAAAGTCCTAAATCCAGGACTGGGTACCTTCATGCCTCCATATCTGTGATCTAGAAGAAAAAAATTAATGAAATATACCTTCTAGAGAGTGTTGAATACTAACAAAGAGCTATTTTTGTATAATGTACATGTACAGAACAGTAAAATGAAAAAAATTTTAAGTTTTCTGATCCATTGTGCTAAGCAGAGGCTGATCAGAAAAGAAAAACAGCACCAAGTCTTCTCTTTTCTTTTAATTTAAAAATTCTCATTCTAAATGCCAGACGTGGTGGCTCACGCCTGTAATCCCAGCACTCAGGAGGCAGAGACAGGAGGATTGCTGAGTTCGCAGCGGCTTGCCTGGGCACCACAGTGAGCTCAGGGCCAGCCTGAACTACAAAGCGAGACCCTGTCTCAAAAAAAAAAAGTCTCATTCTATATGAATCTTCAATTCTTTCATATACATATGTAGCAGGGGAATAGCAGGGTCAAATGGGGTCTCTAATCCAAGTTTTTTGGAATCTCCACACTGATCTCCATGGTGGTTGTACCAGTCTACATTCCTGTGGCTTCCTTTCTCCTCACAGCCTCACCAGCATTTGTTTGCTGGTTAATTTTGAGGTAGCAGCCATTTTTTTGTGGAATGAGATGGAATCTCAGTGTTGTTTTCATCTGCATCTCTCGAATGATGATGTTGAACATTTCTTCATGTGTTTCTTAGCTGCTTTTACTTCTTCCTCTGAGAAGTGTCTGTTCATTTCATATGCCCATTTTTGAATTGGTTCTTTAAATGGGGGAGCTGATTTTTTAAAGCTCTTTGTATATTCTGGATAGCCCTCTGTCTGAGAAACAGCTGGTAAAATTTTTTCCCAATTTGTTGGTTGTCTCTTCGCTCTGTTGGTGGTTTCTTTTGCTGTGCAGAAGCTTTTTAATAGGATGAGATCCCATTTGTTGATTTATTCTGCTAGTTCTCATGCTATAAAAGCTTTGTTCATGAAGTCTTTCCCAAATCCAATGTCTCCAAGAGTTCTTTGAGTCATTTATACTCAAATGGATGTACCTTCAGGATATACTCATAAGTGAAATAAATAGGTCACAGATCTGTAAATATCACGTCTTTTCTCTGGTATGAGTGAGGATGTAAATGAGCTCTAGAATATATGGTAGATATTGCAAAATAGAAAATATCCAAAGGGAAATGGGGTATAGAGGTAAGTAACAAGGGGAAGAAAAAATAGGATGGTAATAAAGGGAAACAAAGCTTATGTATACAGGGGTGGGGGGTTGTAGGGTGTGTGGGGAATGGGAAAAAATGAGAAATTTTGTCATATACTGGTACAAATTCTCAATACAGTGTGTGATCATGACGTGTGTATATAGTGTACCAATAAAGATTCAAATTTTAAAAAGTAATTTTGAAAAAATTTCTCATTCCATTTTTCTGTATTGCCTAACTGTGGCTGACTTGTTTACAACACCTGGCTTTCTTCAGTAAGAAGGAGCCTTGGGTTGGAGATTTAGCTCAGTGGTTCCAGTGCCTGCCTCGCAAACGCAAGGTCCCTGGTTTGATCCCTGGCAACCACATACAATACCGGGCATGGTGGCTCATGCCCACCAGCAATCAGTACCACATACCACAGATGCTGGGCTTGGTGGCTCAAGCCTGTAATCCCAGCACTCAGGAGGCAGAGACAAGAGGATTGTTGAGTTTGAGGCTTGCCGGGGCTATGTAGTGAGTTGAAGGCCAGGCTGACCTTATACAAAGCAAGACCCTGTCTCAAAAAAAAGAAAAAAGAAAAAAAGAAGCAGCCTTAGTTTTGATATCTGTGGGAATGAGTGCTCACACTCTTTGTGACCTGAAAAATGTCACTCGCTGCCACCTTCTCAATCAAACTGACTGTCAGACTGCATTAAACCAGCCCTTGCAGAGACCCAGATGTTGCCTCTAACCTAAAGTGAACTCACTGAGAACCACCTTCTCCCTCCGCAATCAAGGAAATCGCAGTTGATACCTTAATGGCAGCTATCTGGTGGGAAAATCATACACCTGTTGACAGATTGGCTCAAAACAATCTCAAAAGGGAATTTCAAAAGTAAGAGAAGATTCTTCCCAGCTCAGCATTATTTTAGATAAGCCCAAAAGAAACCCCAGCATCCAGATTCTACGGGATGCTTTTCTTTTTCTTTTTGTAGTGCTGTTGCAAGGATCGAACCCAGGGCCTTGGGCAGTCTAGGGAGAGGAGCTACCGCTGAGCCGTTCCCCAGGCCAGAGAGGCTGCTTTTGAGTGACCACAGGAACAGGCGGTCACGCTTCCTGACTGGCATCTGGTCCTCACCTTCTCTGATGAGATTACAGCAGGATTTCCAGAGAGGCTCTCATTAAATACTCAGGGCAAGAGTTCCAGTTTTTGAATAATGCCTGCATAATGTATTTGTAAAAGATGTTGGAGATTTTCAACCTTGGCAGCTGATATATGTTTATAAATCCCATCTTAAGTGGACACATATTATAAACAGGCAGGTCAGCTTAACAGGGATATCCTGTAAAATGTCTTCAATAAATATACAATTAAAGAATACGGCTCAGTGGCTTTACTAGATGAAATTTTGTTGTAAGTGCCTCCAACCTGCAAGGCACAAGTTTGTATGTGGAAGCTCGTCCCGACCTCAGGAGAATTACAGGGTTCCCGGGCTTCACCCCCAAGGATTTATCTCATTTTGCCTTTTCTTGTTTTCTCCCAAGGTCTAATTTGGCCAGCTCTACCTACACGTGTTCAGTTTAGCGGTGATTTATTTCATATGTTCCTTCTGCTTATTTCAATTTGGCATGTGTTCCTATCATTCCCATATGTCAACAGGTTACTTTGAAATTCAGCTGTCTTACCCAGGCCCCTGTGATAACTACGGCTTTCACACTGGAGAAAAATGACCTCAGTGTTTGAGTGAGCTGGTTTAATTCCAAAAGTGCTCTTTCCCCACGGGTTCTTAATTCCTGCACAAATGACAGTTGAGAAACTTCCCCTAGAGTCCCTAATGGTACTGCTCCTCCTACTTCTCAGGCAAACTTTCTGTTTTCTGTTCAGCCCCATCTCTCTTCTCAAGAGTGACGATACTGAGGGCTTCGTCAACACATCAGCGTCAAGTGGAAACATATGATAGCGAGGAGCTTTTTACCACCAAATTAAACAGATCAGCTTCTCGACACTGTTTGACAATGATGCTTCCCAGAGACAGCTGCGTTCGTTTATTAACCTCCTTCCTCTTAAAGGGCTACTGTTCAACTCCTGGAACAAATAAAAGAACATGAACGCCGCTTCTTTATGAAAATGATGAACTTTGATGCTTTCTTTATTTAAAAAAAAAGACATCATTTAAATATGAACAATAATGTTGAAATTCTAGAAAAGTTCCCTGGAGGAAGCGATGAGTATCAGCAGCAGCCTAAATCCCCACAAAAGATGCAAAGCCAGCACCTTTGTGCTCAGCAGTGACACGTTTGTTTAATGAAAACGAGGTGCCAAGGCTGTAGCAGTGCGTGCCATCCACCCCGCAGGTCTGGGCAAAAGGAAAGGTCAAATACTATGGTGCTTCAGTCGTTGACACTGAAGCATGGTTCAGATAAAAAATATTTCCCTTTTCACTCATCATTTTCATATGCTAATATCCTCACTGAGGAGTCTGCGTAGTTTGGTAGAAAGCACTTTATAAATGCTTCAGTTTCTCTAACGTCCATCCTGACAAGGTCTGTTCTTTCCACTTGACAGTTGCCACTGAGCCCCGTGGAACCGGTGAGCCGTGATTTCCTGTATCTGAGACAAGAAAGCGGCGCAGTTTGGGCCCGGCTCGTTCTCGCAGCCTTTCAGCCTGAGCTGACAAGTCAGGAGTGTTTTCCGCAGAGCTGTTCTGGTTGCCTTTTTAAAACAGACTCCGGCAGTGCCCTTCGGAGCGGCTTTCATGTCTGCAGTGATCAGGGCCTCTCTGCAGCCATTTTGATTTGCATATCTTAGCTTGTTACTTCTTTTCCAATGGCAGAAAAACATTCTAGAGTTTTCTGTGTTGCTCGTGTGTAGTCACTGAAATCGACCCACTTTTTAATGCAAACGTTATGTAGACTGTAGCCTGTGCGGAAGGGGCCTGGGCTGGACGCACCCCTTCCCAGCGGAGATCTGTCTTCTCAGGTGCTGCTGAAGAATCCATCGTAGAATTTTCATTTTCAGCTGCTTGTTAAAATCACATACCACATCAAATTTAATTAGCTATATTCATCCGGCAGATGGTACAGTATTCTATAATAAAATATAAATTCCTTTGCTTAATTGAGTAATGCATTTCATATGACCCCTTGAACAAATTTCAAACCCGATCCTTCTCAAACAGGCCTGTGCATTATTTGGAAACAGGCCCAAACAGGTTAAAATTGATTTAATGTTTTCCCCTCAAAGAACATTATGTAAAATGAAAGCAAATCCATGGCGAGGGGCTTATTTTAATCCCCGCTTCTACACAGGTCACATCTGCACCTGGGAGAAGGAAGTGAGAGCAAACTACACGTGAACACGTTTCTGAACCTTCAAATGCAACATGTCATGGTCATATTTAGATAAATTTTAAATAAGCTCAAATTGCTTCGTACTGAACAACGGTTCATGACAGTTATTAATTTGTTGAAGCAAAGTGTTTTATAACATTAAATAGGTTTTTCACAGCTCTATCAGCATTCTTTCCAGAAGAATCTATTAAACTAAGCACTACAATGAGGGAAGGAGGGAGATTATCTATCTAACTCTCTACTATTTAAACGGATATCTGTAGCAACCAGAAGCAGTGTTTGGATGGGCTGGTACAAGATGGAATATCGTACCATTGGCAGCCTGTCCATTACCATTGGTTTTTCCATGCAAGGTGTAAAAAGTATTCACTTCTCCACGGTACAGCCCCCTCACCGCTTCAGACATTGGTCCACCTCTTCCTGTTGTGGAGTTTCCAATATACTCAATTTTCCCAGCCTGTATCAACAACTTATTTAGAGTAAAACGGACTCAATGAATGCCAGAAGTGGGTGAGATTCTATCCTTCTGTTATACCAGAGGTATCACATTTTGCCCTTATACTGGAATAGCTCCAAACCATTGCCCACTGCCAACATTAGGAATTGATCATGATAGATAATACTTCTCAACCTTCTTTGATAATGTCCTCTGGTCATGAACTGAATCTTATTTACCATTATCTTCCAGTCTTGCCCCTTTTTATGCTGATAAGAAAACAAAGTCCTATGACTTGTAGTAGAATCATTTAACTTAGACACAGAGGTAGCTAATGTTGGAGGTAAGACTCAAGTATTTCACCTGATGCCAGAGAGTTCCTCAAATATGTTACCTCTCAGGTGAGAAAAGTCTATTATACAGGCTGTTAAGGAAAAGGGGAAAAAAACCTTTTCTTTTACTTTTTAAATTCAGTAATTAGAGGTTGAATTAAACTGAAAACAAACAAATTAACAGGAGAAAGGGTCAATTTTCATTAATGCTAACTTTTTTTTTTTTTTGAGGCAGGGTCTCGCTTTGTAGTTCAGGCTGGCTCTGAGCTCACTATGTAGTCCAGGCAAGCCTCGGACTCAGCAATCCTCCTGCCTCTGCCTCCCGAGTGCTGGGATGACAGGCGTGAGCCACCACGCCCAGCACTGTGGTATGTGGTATTGATGCTGGTGGGTGTGAGTCTCCACGCCCAACATTGTAGGTGGTTTCCGGGGAATCGAACTCAGGACCTAGCACTTGCGAGGCAGGCACCAGAACCACTGAGCTAACCCTCAGGCCCCCAATGCTAACATTTTATGTGTTCAAGGAGATTCACAGTAAAGAAATGAAACTCACAGAAGGAGCTAGACTTTGAGCCTTAAACGTCATTTTAATTAAGTGAGATAAATTATGAAAAAGTGATTGGACCAGAAAAGGGGCTCTGGGCTTCTAAGAATGAAAACTGACTAGCAAATATAACAGAAAACTCATAGAGGACATAGACCTTTCTGTAGGATTCGTTCACACAGATCCATGTCGGTGTGACTCCACCCTTCCGGGGAGGAACCAGCCTCCTCTTACTAGTAAAAGAGCACCTTTCTCCAGGGAAATGTACGCCCCGATTTCAGGCAGCTAAGGAGAGTGGAGAACGTCCCTTGAATTCATTGGTTCTCACTTCCAAAGCAGCATCTATTGAGTAACATGTCCTGATCCCTTTCAACCTATGGAGAATAAAAGCACCTAAGAACTATGGCTCCTCAGTGTTCAGACCCCGCCGTGAATGAGTCGCTAAGCAGCGTCTCCAGGCGCATCGGCCGGTTCCCAACCCCACTTTAAGGTTTCAGTATTTACAGGCCATGACGCTTCAGATTTCTACACTACGGTTGTTACTAGTCTTCTCTAAATTATCTATGTATTTTTAGTAGTTCTTTTAGTTTCTATATATGAAAGACGCTACTTGTCTGAGCCTTATGTGTCTGTGGGATCTGCACGCTCAACTTCTATAATGAAGCCGTTTCGGTCCTTTTATTGCCCACTGGGTTAGAATCTCAAATGCGCACTGGACTCTGAAAAGTACAGTAAAGCAGAAAGAGAGCGTCTTTAGAGAAAGAACCGCTCCCTATCTCATCCTGGCTCTTTTCCTGATAGCGAGACCTACTAGAGCCATCGTGGACACTCGATTTCGGGGTGTGGCGGCCACGCAGACAGGGCGGATGCACAATAAGTGCATTTCAGTGATGATGATGATGGTGAGGATTAGTGATGACGCGATCCGGCTTCAAAGGATCTTGTTTATTCTTTAGAGATTCCTTCACCGCACACACGTTAGACATGGCCAGATTTAAGTCTCTGCTGTATCCGTTTACTTAGGAAAGAGAGCTGTACACTAGTTTAGAAAAACTCTATTGGCTTTATTATGTTCTACTATTTAGCAGTTTAAGATCGTATATGCCAATGGAGATGTCTCTTGTAGGCATCAGTCTCTGACATGACAGACCACCAGCCCCTGGTACGAAAGGCTCGCTGAGGTCTGTTACAACACTTGGAAGTTAGCTGATTACTCTTTTTTTTTTTTTTTTTTTTTTTTGAGACAGGGTCTCGCTTTGTAGTTCAGGCTGGCCCTGAGCTCACTATGGAGCCCAGGCAAGCCTCAAACTCAGCAATCCTCCTGTCTCTGCCTCCCGAGTACTGGGATGACAGGCATGAGCCACCATGACCAGCTAGTTGATTACTCTTATCTCCTCTCTCTACATAAGATGTTCCTTCAAATAGAGAGGGTTTGGTCGAAAACAGCATATTTTGCATGTTCAGTGGTTGGTCATAGGAAATAATTCTGAAAGATTAAATGAATTAATGTTATATGATATGTAGAATAGGTTAAAAATAAGGAAGAGATCTCTCAACAATTATGATTTCAGCATGATAAGTATTTGGAAATTATTTATACAAAAATGGAATTTACTTGCTTTATGGTGATTAAATTGAAGCTATTTAACCCCTTTGACTTTGAAATGCAAATAACTGATACAGCATGTTCCCCTTTGAATATATTTACACAGGAAGACATTTTCTTATTTAAATGAAAAGTCAAAGTACAGGATGA
>PVIC010024711.1:0-25822 GCA_004025085.1 Thryonomys swinderianus
AAAAAAAAAGAATTTATGTGGTTACACTGGGCTGTTTGGATCACTCACAATAATCTTCCTATGTTAATTCAAATGGTTAGAAACCTTATGCCATCTATTACCTTCATTTCTCTTAGTGCAGTAATGTAACATATTCAGGCATAATGGGAATTAGGATGTAGACATCTTGGGAGGACTAGACTCCTACCTATTACAGTTAAGAACAATGATTATGGGAAGTGTCATAATTTTATTCTACACGCAAATTAGGTGGTGAGGAAATAAGATAGAAGTAGAAGGAATGCTAATGTAGGAAATAAAAGGATCAATGTTATAGTTCAGGTGAATTCATTAATTTGCCTTAGAAAAGCCATTTAATTTGGGGGCTTTAATTGAAGAAGTTGTAGAATGGGGTCATTTGCTTAGTGGATGCTCAATGTCCTTTTGAATCCTAGAATTCAGTGATGTCACTCAATACACAGGGTTTAGTCATTTACCCAAATGTCTTCCAAGGAAATGAATCTCTTTTTGGCAAATCCCCACCTTTATCCACCTCAAGAAAAAATGCAGGAAATTAAAGCCTGGAATGGAGATAGTTTAGGAAAACTGATTTTTAGGGATAACTAAAACCTAAAAATACACAAAAAGAAAAACAAAAGGACAATGAAAACTTGGGGACTTAAAAAGAAATCAAATGGGAGAAAACAGCTATATTTATTCCAGTAACATCAATTTGAAATATCAGCCTAATAAGTATGAAGTTCTCTGAATCAATGACAAAAGAGGAAAGAGGAGGCTGAGGGGGACACGTATACTTTCACTTCAACTGAATTTTTCATTGTTAATGATCAAGAAAATAGCATCTAGGTCATATGGGTTCTTTGTGGTGCTCAGAGAAAAGATATCATCAGAGAAAATATATCACTTACTCCCAGGCATTCACAGCCTTAAAACCTCTAGTAGTTCCTTGCATTTGAGGCTATATCTGTAGCTATTTTGGATCTATCAGGAACCAGTGGAGGCAGAGGTGGAGAGAAAAGTTGCAGAACATAGATCTGTTCTTTCACTATACCCAATTCTCACTAATACAGTATTAGTTTGAAGAATCAGGGAGTATGCGGGGCTACAATTGTTGTTTAGAACTAAGCAGAAACATTCTGTTAGAGTTACTACTGTGCTAAATACTGAAATTTGCATCAATAACTAGAACAAAGAAGCATTAGAAAAACAGTTAAATTTAATATGACACCCAAGAGTAAAAGTATTGTTTAGTAACTTGTGAGAGAACATCAAAATGAGGTTAAAATGTGGTGCTAACTTTTGCCTGAAGAAAAGGGATTGACCTCAAATGATCCTTCCCAGGCTCATGATTATTTGATTTTATTAGATTTAGGCCACAACACTACATTAGCTGTATTACAAAATATTATTACTAAATCACAAGCTACTATTGTAGAAGATTAAAACAATGCCTCTTAATATAATAGGGACCATATTATAGCTCTGAAAAACAGAGGCGTGTACACTATTTTTTACTTTTATATGCACCTTTTATAGTGCCATCCAACTTCTTTTTCTCCTTCTTTAAAATATGCAAGAAAATTAGATAACTGTGACTCCCAACAAAGCCAGTAACACAATGTCTGAGAAGGAAAGGAAGAGAGGACTCAATTTTCTCTCGCTTTCAGATTCTGGAAAACAGGACATTTGTTGAGTTCTTGGACTATGTGCTCATTGCTACTGAAGAACATGACTACGTGACCATTGGCATCCAAGGACACGTTCCTGTCTGACACTGAAATGTGTAGAAAAATTATCCTATAGGCAGTTAGTAACTACTAATGTATCCCTGGGCTGAACAGGGAGAAGACAAACTTCTTGAATTGGGGGCAAGGAATTCTGTAAAGGTGTACCTCCGAATAACTTAGCTTCAAATTATAAGTTAAGATTCACATTATCTACTTCCTAGGCTTCCCCTATGTAGGAAAGCACATAAAACCACAGTTTTCTTCTTGCACATATTTTGAAAATTTTCCATTATATTTCAGGGTTTGAGTGAAACTGCCCAATGACATAAGTATGGCTGAAGAGGGTAGGAGCCACCAAAACCCTGCAAAGCTATTTTGGAGTAACGTGGAGTGCACACACACAGCTATTTACAAACACAATTGCAAGCCCTTGCCAGCAGGAAACCATCTAAATACACATTAGTTACCATATGAAGTAATAATGGGATGCACAGGGACTGCTTGCAACCCGGCAAGGATATTGCTGGTGTGCTTCTGCAGGATTTCTAGGGACTTATTATTATTTAATAGTTAGAAAATTATATGCTACAACTGTGCTCAGCAGTGAACAGAGCAACACAATTAACAAGATCTCAGCCCTCAAGGAACATCCTGTGTTCTAGGTAAGATAGCATTCATTCATAATTCCTAGAAGTTTACCATTAAAGAAATGAAGTAAATTCTCTGCCTGATACAGTGAAGGGAGATTGAAGTGGGACAAGAAGCTATTTCTCTGTCTGTGGTATAAGTAGAATTGGGACATTATTCAGGTGCTAGTATTAGTCTATGGTTGCCGATCTTCCTTTGTTTTTCTTAAAAAGTTCAAAGAAATCTCATCTGTTTAAATGTTACTGAGGTTCCTAAAGGCTAGGATTTTAGAATGCTTTCCTGTCTAAAAGGAAACACAAAATGTCATAGACATGAATCTTAATTACATTTTGAAACTTACTAGGTTATATTTTTGTTTTAAAAGACAGTTGATTCTAAAGGTTACATTTTGACTGTTCCCTCAGGCAGAAGACAGTGAAGCTATATGAGGCATGATAATGGGATCAAACATAACAGTTTTGCTGACCCTTAAAAAAGGGTAATGTATTTTCCCTCTTTCTGTAGTAGTAAGCCATACATACCATCATCCTCAGTGGTAGTGATACTAATGGCAACTTACTTATGTACTGTTTTATTTCACAGCAGCCCTTTAAGAGTAAGTAACATTATATCTCCCTTTTGGAAAAGAAAAATGAAGTTCAGAAAAGGTAAGCAAATTATCCAATGTCTCACAGCCAGGAAGTTACAGAGCCCAGACGTTGCTCCCAAAGCCTTTCCTCAGTGTTCTATGCTACACCATTTCTGACAGTGATACAGATTTTACAGGTGATGATTCTAACATCTTCACTGGGACAAGCCCTGTTTTTCTATATTATCAGGACACAAAAAACCATAGAAAATTTCTAGTGTGCAAAATATGTAGGTCATTTTTTCTCAAAACATAATGAAGGCCTGAGAATGTGGGCAGGCTTAGTTGGACAAAAATTGGAATACTCCAAACTGGAGCTTCGGAATTTCTCTCTGCTTCTCTCTGGTCTACTTTTGGAGGAAGAACTCTGCTTTGCACTGAAGAGCTCATCGATTCCTTCCCTTTCTGAACATGTCTTCTGGTTCTCCACCACCTCTAAGTCGTAGCCTACAGTCCATTCTCTGCCCCTCGATGTTGTCTGGCTAACCCCTGCTCATTGTTCAGTTCTCAGCTGAACTTCACTTCATCAGGCTGTCTTCTTTGACTCTTGGACTTGGTTGTTCTTTTCCATCTCTCTCTTTCTGATCTTTCTATTATATGCTATTGAAATTCTTATTTAAAGCTTGTTTTTTTCCTACAGGAGGTAGAGCCACATTCAGCCTTTTTAGTATTTGATGCAGGTAGGCACAAAATATATATTTGTTGGATTGATAACAGAAATAGACATTTATGTGTAGTTGATAATAGAATATCCATTAGTTTGATCTACATTCTTCTAAGGCAGTAACATCAGATTTCCAGCTGAAAAGCTGGGGTTCAAGAATCAAAAGCATCTCATTAGAGCAATAATCAAACATAAAATCCACTAAGACTGAAGTTGTAAGTAATCTAAGAGTAGCACTGTCATTCCTCTTAGAGAGGCCATGGCACACCTCACTTTTACCTTCCAAGGGTTATTCAAAGGCTCAGACAAAAGCATGCATGGGAGACAACTAATGGCTACCGTACATCAACTTACTCATAAAGCAGTTCATTTTGCTCCAGAAAGTCTTCCACAGTGATAGTATCTTCTGCTTTAACATGGAAGTCAACTGTGCTGTGAGGTTTGATTTGGGTGACGGAATCTGGTTTCCAGAAGTCAATCTAAATAAAAATAAAGATAGGCTATATTACATTTATATAATTCAGTACAGGAATAATCTGATAGCGCATTATTATGCTATTTCACTGAGTTGTCTTTAAGATAACATTACCCATATAATTAATCTCTGAAAAATATCTCTTTCAAGTGAACAAAGTTTGGAATCAAGCAGTTAGATGTCTACAGAACTGTTTACAAATACATATATACAGTCAATTGATTATCAATAAGCAGGAAGAGTATGTAATTATTTTCTATAATCCTGGTTAACTGCAGTGTCCTGTAATTGCTCTGTTTTATTTATTGATTTTCTGGAGCACTTGCTTGTTGTGGTAACAGTCTTTGTGATAACGGATAAACATTTGAATGAAAGATAATGAATTAACCAGAGTCAGCAAATTTTGTGGCAAGAAATTGAGTTTTTCCTTTTCATTTTTAATAAATTTATTTTATGAATTATCTTTGAACTTAATTTTGTGTAGGTCTTTATAATGGGTGGAGCCAGGATCACCCTTGACCTGTAGAGGGTACATAGGAAGAAGCATGCTATCTTTCCACAGCATGTGTCTGGGCACCGTGGCTAGAATGAAACTACACTTGGGTATCCAGTAATGTACTGACATTTTCATTTATTTACTTATTTGTCAGCTATTATTGAGGACCTTCTATGCATTGGCCCTGTGCCTGAGATTATGGATATCCTAGAAGGAAATTGGAGCTGGACCTGTCTGTCTATAGAGAAATTTTAGAGAAAATTTGGTACAAAATAACAGTATGATATGTCTGATGATTCTAACACACTTATTCACAGATGTGTGGTTTTAAATACCCAGAAAACTTTTAACCAGCATATACTGTTGCATGTAAGCACGTTTTCCTCTTTCTCCCTTGTGCTGAGTAGAGGTCAAGAAACCGGAGGTGAACCTGAAATTTGCCTCTGTGTCTCACTCAGTTCCTGGCTGGATGTCTGTGAGTTTGTCCTAGGCTTGATAGATGAGTTAGGGTGATATTTGGAAACATTGCTTGCAAACTGAAAAGAAAGTTTAAGCAGACTTGCAGACTACAGAAGAAACTGAAGAAGTGAAGTTTTAAGATGATATAAGATATACCTGTTGGGAAGCCAATAAGCTCTTTCCTCTCCTGGTTGTCCTCAAACCACTGAGGAAGTTCAGTGGGTTCTGAACCATGAGTTAGGCCCAAAGAAAATGCCAGGACAATGGAAGGGAGCAACTGAGAGTCCACACAAAAGGATTCTAGAAGCAAAGGGGTGGATGTGGTTATCACTCAAGGGGTTGAAAAGAGAGTATTGGTGGTTGAATAAGGACTAGTTATCGTCCAGGGAGCCAATGGTTACAGGACAAAGATGAGAGAAGTTAAATGAAAGAGGAAGAAGTAGGAAGGTGGGCCATGATAAGAACAGACAAGATGGGGCTGGTGATAAATTCTGGTTAGCCAATGCTGGGAAGAGAAGGCTAGTGAAGATAAAGATAAGACAGAGTATTTTTGAAAGCTACTTCTGTATTTGTGTTTTTAGTATGTGCCTCTCAGTCCATGGTGATGCAGCAAAGGAAAGTATGCCTTTATTATAGACACAGAGGTTTGGCATTCATAAAGCACATAAAGTCCCAAGGTGTTGGTAGCCTACCCAGACAGTGACTACTCACTCATACATAATTGCTGGGACTTTTCGTGTGCTTAGGGTTCTCCCTGCTTCCAAGATCTACATGTCTGTTCCTGAGAATTCTTTTTCTTAGCCCTGGGGAAAGCTGAAAATCAGCTCCAGGTTGGCAGGAGTGCTGAGGATATAATTTTCTGGAGAACCACTCAACCAGTGACTTGGAGTAGTTGTCTAGGTTCTCCAACTCCCTGACTTGTCAGGCAGAATAATTTTGAAATGTGTGATTCATATTCTTTTGTGAAGTTTCTTTGTGGGCTGAGTTACTGGTATGTCCTCTGAGGTAGCTTAAAAACACTGCCCCTGTTTGTTGACTTCCTTCTCTTCTCTGTTCATTCCTCACTTTTTTTTTTTTTTGAGACAGGGTCTCACTTTGCAGTTTAGGCTGGCCCTGAGCTCACTATGTAGCCCAGGCAAGCCTCCAACTCAGCAATCCTGCTGTCTCTGCCTCCTGAGTGCTGGGATTACAGGCATGAGCCACCACTCCCGGCACTGTGGTATGTGGTATTGATTGCTGGTGGACGTGAGTCACCATACCCAGCATTGTATGTGGTTACCGGGAATTGAACTCAGGACCTTGCACTTGCAAGGCAGGCTCTGGAACCACTGAGCTAAATCTCCGGCCCCATTCCTCACTTTTTAAAATTTTCTTACAGTACTCTCTGTCTTCTCAAACAAAATCCTTTGTCTCAGAGTTTGCTCTGAATGGACCCCTGCTAAGATGCTAGCTTTTCACTCTGCGTGATGCCTTTAGTCTTTGGTGGTGGCTTTAAACAACCTTAAATGTGATTCTTTCTGATGTTAAACTGAAAATTACCTTCAAAAATGTCCTAAGCTCTTGCCCATTCATTGGCTTTCGCTTTGCCAAATAGTGGAACACTATGAGGTTCTGTTGTAAGAATGGATTCTTTAGCAGGATGTGTTATAAATATGTTTGATAAAAATTTGCAGACATAATCTCAGGTTATTTAATAATTTCATTTTGACATAGCTATAAGTGGTCATCAAATCTGTCAACATCTAACAGTGTAGAGTGTCACAAGTGTAATACAGACTCACTCGCCTGTTGCTTCAGGTACCATGCAACAATAAGAGCTGAACATGAGGAGCAACACTATATCCTCATAGCTGCTTATCAGTGTGTCAAATAAACAGAGGCAAATAAACTCAAAGAAATAGCACCAGGATATAATATGAGTTTCAAGAACTATCAAACATGAATAAGATTAATGATGAACATTTAGAAATAGAGTAAAATATATAAGAAGCAGAAGATGAAATCATATGCTAAGAAGTTAAGAAGTTGAAGTTGTAAATGATAAATGTAGGAAACTGAGTGGCATACAGAACATTTCCTGAATGATAAGAGTTATCTTTAAGTGATAACTTTGTGAGAATATCAACTTAATCAGCCAGCTGGGTAACAAATAGAGTCCTTCCTAAATTATATCATAAAACTAGCAGAAGAGCAAGATAATGTAGTGTAGAAACTTTGAATTCTCTCAGGAATAAGACTGGAATATAGAAAATAAATATTGGTGTTGGAAATCTGTGGTTCTTCACAAGTTTGTTTTTTTTCAGATTGCATTTGATTGTAAATCAAGCATCTCACAATCCTTAATTTATCTTATAGACACTTTTCTTTCTTGTTAGAAAAGAAAGCAACTTCCATTGTGGGCCCAATTTTAGAAAGCAAAGAGGAAACTTCTGATATAACACCAATGATGAGAACACAAGAAGACCATAACTGTTGTTACTAAAAACATCGAAACACCCTAAATTCAGGGCAAACATAATTTAAGAAAGTTCAGAGGAAAAGGGATTAGGTTTTATGTGTCTATCTCTAAAAGGAGTCAGTGCAATTTTGATTGGAAGGACATGTAATAAAATTCTTCTTACACAAGCACAGGTGAAAAAGGAGAAGCTACTCAAGTAAATGTAGTCACAGATCTCTCGAACACGTTCAGCTTTTAAAAGAACATGTTCAAAAGCTGGGCGGAAGGACACGTGTCCAAGGATGAATACAAAGACTAGGTGGCCTTGTAATGATCTTATCAGGAAGGCTACTGCCCAGAATATACTCATCCACGATTACAAGAAGAATAAAAATCTCTTTATGCTGGAGTCAAAATGACAGAAAACATGAAACATAAAACATGTGTGCTACCGTTGGAGCAAAGCATATGTTTGTGATCGAAGGAGAGAAAATAGCCCTCTTTAGTTCTTCTTTGGCTTCTGTTTTGTCTGTGAAAGAACTAATGCTATTATTTTTCTACTTCTAAAAGCAGATGAAATTTCCACCAAGGTGAGTAAATAATTTTTCACATGTTATTTAAGCATAAATACCACCTCTGAAAGAAGAACATTGAGGCTAAGGTAGACGAGGAGATGGGTAATTATACTGGCAAGTAAATTGTATTCAGAAACTTAGATCTAAAGATAATAATAATCAAACACTTTCATAGCTCTTCCTTTTTATTTCTGAATACTTAAATTCTTTTAATGCTCACAACAATCCAAATGAGCAAAGTAAGACTCAGAGGGGTGTCCTATGCCCAACCAGTAAGTGGGTAGGGGCAGGAATTGATCCCAGGCAGTCTGAGACCAGATTTTCTACTCTTGACCACATAAAGTGTTGAATTTTAGATAATTTAAAAAATACTGCACATGCAATTACAGAACTTTCTCAACAATCCTGGAAGAATTAGAACTTAAAGGGCTCACTAGGGAGTAGAGGAGGATAGTCTCAAATTTCATAAACAGGAAAACAGGTGAAGCCCAGAAGCAGGAGCTCCTAGGGCCTGGCATGGATTCTGGTAAAGCTGTTGAGTAACAGGAAGCAGATGGACTGGTGAATGCTCAGAAAGGGAAGCTGTGATGGCTAGGAACAAGTGTGGTTTAAAGTAAGAAAAAGTCAGGCCCGATTAATGTCATCTTATTATTGAAGAGACCACTAATCTGGTAGAATATTGACTTTTGATCTCAATAAAGCATTTGACGAAGTCTCTATACTGATACCCTTTTTACAAGCTGGAAAGTGGCAGTGTTACTTCTAGATAAACACCCCACTAAGTCAGGATGGCTGAGCAAATTTATCCAAGGAGAGCAGGTTAATGAATCACTTTTAGTACTTAGTGCGGTATTGGGCACACTGAAGATTCACGGTAAATATGTATTGAATGAGTAAACCGTAATGGAGGCATTGATTCTGTGCAGATCTCTGACCTACTTAATGCTATTCTTCAGAGACAAAGGTAAAAGCCAACAAGGCATCCTTGCAAAACTTGCTGGGGATGCAAAGTTAGGGGAAAGAAACGATTTCTTTAGATAACTGAATTTATTTTTAAAAAGGTAAAACTGATGTTGAAAGCCAGCCCTCAAGATACATTTTAGAGGCATAAATCTAAAATCCTACATTTAGGTAAAAAATCAATTAGGCAAGCACAGAAGAAGGGCTATCTTGGTAGAAGAGGATGCATGTGAGAAAAAACCCAATGGTTTTGATTGGACACAGTATTAATGAGGCTGAGAGTGTTCTGTTGCTGCTCAAGATACTAAAAAGAATCTTAGGGCCCATTAATAAATGTCTCCCTTACAAATGAAGGCAGGCGATATTCTTGTAGGGTGTATTAATCGTAACACACCCGAAGAGCCATTGTCAATTCTGGCAGCCACATTTTAGAAAAGAACTATAGACAGAAAGCCTGAGCTATAATCAGAGGGGACCAGAGTGCTCAAAAGTCTGTAAAGCAGTGCTGAAAGAAGTGATGGAAATTCTGGACAACCCAAATTTTAGAGGTAACACAGTGCTTAACTTACCTAAGCCTAATGGGTCAAAGTTAGAAAACAAATTTTAGCTCAATATGAGGAAGAAGATGAAAAAGATGATTTGTAAAGAAAATGGGTGATTACATAAGTAGCAAAACTTTTCTGGAAAATACTTGATGCTATTTCCTGGGAAGAGAGTTTAGATTTAAGTGGAAGGATGGAATAAATGACTTTATATTGTCTTTTAATTCTAATCTTTGGGTTTTATGACTGTGATACTGTCTACTTCTTCCTTCTTCTACACCTGAAAAACTAAAACTGAAAGATAGACAGATAGATAAAACAAGATATTTGGGAGCTAGCAGATTATTTTATGTTGTATATTTATGAAGAAATGGTATTGATCCAAGTAGAATTACTTGTGATCAACAGTAACTTTCTGCTACAACACATTTGTAATTAAAAATGTTGTCTCAGATAAAATGGTTTTTAAAAAGTAGTACAGAGATTATATTTTCTTGAAAGCAAAAGAAAAATAAGGAGTAACTTATGTTTTTTTTCCAATCTTCTTTCCAGCCTTACATTCTGTCATTAAGGGAACCAAAATCAAGGTAATGAAAACTCAAGCAGTTTGATTTGAAATGAAAGCAAATCAAAGAGAACAGATGATATATGGATTGTGGAAATGAATTTGAAGTTGGACAAAAGCCCAGTTTTTCAGAAATATCCAAGGTGATCATTTTTCTCTTTTGCCTTAGAAGGTAACTGTGCATGAGATGTTTTATAACCTTGAAGACAGTCCTACCCCTTTCAGTTACTGCATGCCCAAGTCTTTTAAGTGCATGCATAGATCTCTAATACTGTGAGGTGTATGGCAGTCTAATTCAGCAGAAAGTATTTTTACATGAAATACTTTCTAGATCTTTCTTTTCTTTCGTTCTTTCTCTTTCCTTCTTTCTTTTGTTCTTTTTTTTCTTTTTTTTGACACAGGGTCTCACTTTGTAGTTCAGGCTGTCCCTGAGCTCACTATGTAGCCCAGGCAAGCCTTGAACTCAGCAATCCTCCTGCCTCTGCCTCCCAAGTGCTGGGATTACAGGCATGGATCACCATGCCCAGTATTGTGTGTGGTTACCAGGGATGGAACCAGGGACCTTGTGCTTGCTAGACAGGTGCTAGAACCGCGGAGCTAAATCTCCGGCCCCCATATTTTTATTTCTTGCTACCAAAAGCACTATGGCTATTATTTTATGTTATTCTTCCTTTAATAGAATCATAACACAATCAGCTTTTAAAGTAAGTGTGAAACAAATCTAAAGTACAGAATTGTTACTTACCTGGGTGGTGCTGGCCAATTCATGCATTAAGTTGATATGATTTTCATCTTCAACACTGACTCGGAAAACCTTATGGCTAAATTGTGAGATAGCAGAAAAATAAAAAATTTGAAATAGGGAGCTACATACAAACTTTTGGACAAGGAAGAAATTATTCTTTAAGGAAGTGTTCACCTACCCTTCAAAGTCCTCACCAGAGTGATGAGCAGATGCCAACGCCACAGTCACCAGAATCAGGGACACCCACATTGTGCCTGATGGGGTCAGTTGGAGGACCCAGACTCTCACCTGCTTTTGTACCCTAGAATGTTCTTTTCTTGTCCAGATTACAAATAGACATTATCAGATTTTCTTGGCATTGTTGCTTGGTAGGTGTATAAAGTCTGAGAAGATCTCTCTTGCCGCACCTGTGGAAACAGAGCAAGTAATCTCATTTAGTTTATTTAAGATGGATGGTAGACCTTGACTAGGTTGGAGGATTGAATTTAAATAAAATCAATGTGCCAGTCTTTTCAAATTTTAAATTGAGAATTACACACAGTGAATTCTATAGATTTTAATTGTAAAGTTTGGTGAGTTTTATCAATGTATATACATTTATATATTTATCAATATTTTTCTTTATATCATTGGATTGTTCCTTTTAATTTTTTTTTTTTTTTGACAGGGTCTCACTTTCTAGTTCAGGCTGGCCCTCAGTTCACTATGTGGCCCAGGCAAGCGTGGAACTCAGCAGTTTTCCTGCCTCTGCCTCCTGAGTGCTGGAGTTACAGGCGTGAGCCACCACGCCTGGCACTGTGGTGTGTGGTGTTGATGGCTGGTGGGTGTGAGTCACCACGCCCAGCATTGTATGTGGTTAAATCCAACTCAGGGCCTTGCCCTTGTGAGGCAGGCACTGGAACCACTGAGTTAAATCTCCGGCCCATGTTCCTTTTAATTTTTAAGTAATATTTTATTGGCAGTATATGGTATAATTTGCTTCATTGTTTTCCTGTTGGTAGATACTTATGTTTTTTCCAATTTTGTGTCATTAGGAACAAAGCTTCTGTAAACATTTTTTTTTTTTTTTGAGACAGGGTCTCGCTTTGTAGTTCAGGCTGGCCCTCAGCACTATGTAGCCCAGGCAAGCCTCAAACTCAGCAATCCTCCTGCCTCTGCCTCCCGAGTGCTGGGATTACAGGCATGAGCCACCACACCTGGCTTCTATAAACATTTTTAAGAAGTCTTTTTGCTGACACATATTATTATGTGAATGGGAGTAAATATTTAGTGGAATTGCTAAAGGGTGATGTAGATGTAGGTTTAACATTACCAGATCCTGTCAAACATTTTTTTCTACCATGGTTTTATCATTTGAAATGCCTCTCCCCATCCAGTTATTTGAAATTCTCTCCATCTTTAATTTTGTATTCTCTAATTTTGATAATAGAAGGCATGTGAAGTAGTATCCAATTATGATTTTAATTTACATTTCTGTGATGATAACAATAATGAATATTTTTCAACTGTTTATGGACCATTTGCTAATGCCTCTTTGTGAAGACTCCATTGAAGGTCCTTTGTATTTTTTTTTTTTTTTGAGACAGGGTCTCGCTTTGTAGTTCAGACTGGTCCTGAGCTCACTATGTAGCCCAGGCAAGCCTTGAACTCAGCAATCCTCCTGCTTCTGCCTCCCAAGTGCTGGGATTACAGGTGTGAGCCACCACGCCTGGCACTGTGGTATGTGGTATTAATTACTGGTGGGCATGAATCACCACGCCCAGCATTGTATGTGGTTTACTGAGATCGAACTCAGGACCTTGTGCTTGAGAGGCAGGTGCCGGAACCACTGAGCTCAATCTCAGGCCCAGGTCTTTTGTGTTTTTAAGAGATTGTTGGTTGTCTTCTTATTTTGTAACATTTCTTTTAACAGTGTGAGTACAGTTCTTTGTTAGAAATCTATACTGCAAATATTTCTTCCTTGGAATTTTCATTTCCTCAATATTATCTTTTGATGAGAGGCACTTTAAAATTTTGTTATAATTTCATTTTAATCTATGCTTTTCTTTACAATTAATGCCTTTATATCCTGTATTAATCAATGCTTAGTAGAGTCAGATGTAGAAAAATGCAAGAGATATGTCCTCATACTAATCCAAAGAAGTCAGCCAAGGACCTGGACCCTACAGCAATGTCCCCTGTGAATCCAGCTGAAGGCCTATGACCCGGGCAATGTCTAGTGCCAACTGGCATCAGAAAGCCAAGCCATTGCAAGGGAAGACTGAAAGATCTGCACTAGAAGTGCACGCTGGCTGGATGGTTCAGAGGCTCTGCAGGGAGGCTGAAAAGCCATGCCGTATGTCTAAGAATCGGTGCTGAGAATGAAGAGCCAACACCCAAAGAAAAGTCAAAAACAGAGTTCCCAGCCGGGCGTGGTGGCTTACGCCTGTAATCCCAGCACTCGGGAGGCAGAGACAGGCGGATTGCTGAGTTCGGGGCTTGCCTGGGCTACATAGTGAGCTCAGAGCCAGCCTGAACTACAAAGCGAGACCCTGCCTCAAAAACAAAAAAAAAAACAAAAAAACCCCCCAAAAAACAGAGTTCCCAGCCTGATGTCTGTATCAAAGGATGGTCAAGGCTAGGGGAAGGACCAGTGCTCCTCTCGAGAGAACAACAGCTATCCTTGGTGAAAACTGGAGCTTAGCTAAAGAGAGCAGCCCAAGCTTCTCTGAGTGAAGTCAGCTAACATCCTCCTGTCCTGTTCTCCATTTATACCATTCCCTGAACCAGGCCAGTTCAGTGCAGCTGACTGTTCCCACTCAAGCTCACCATGAATTAACCAATCACCACAATCTTTTTCACAAATCATCGTCTATTCCAAGGTCTCAAATACATTCACCCATGTTTTCTTATAGAAACTTTGTAGCTTTATGTCCTTTATGGAGTAAAGTCTGTGTCAATGTCTTTTTAAAACTATGGATATCCCCTAAATCCAGTTTTATTTTTCCATTGAACTGCATTGGTTTCTTTGTGAAAATTCATTTGCTATATATGTAAGGGACAATTACTGGACTTCTGTTTTGGCCCATTGATATGTGTGTCTAATTTTATACAACTACCATAATGTCTCAGTTAATATACTTTATAATAATTCTTAAGATGAGAGAGCATCTAAATTTTTTTATTTAAGTTTCTTGGTACATTTTAGGTACAACTTACAATCACATCCTCATTGAGAGGTTGTACCTGTATGTGATGTATCTTGATTCTTATTTTTCCCATTTTCCTGCCCTCTTTTCAACCCTCTCCCTCCTATACATATTAGCTTTGTTTCTGCTTTATCCTTCCTGCCCAAGTCTTCTAACTATTCTTTCTAAGATTGTTTTGGCTGCTTTACATATATATTTTAGAATGAATTTGTCAATTCTGTTTGTGATTTCATTAAATATATGGATTAATTTGAGGAGAACTGATATTATTACAGTATTCAGTATAGTTTAGGTCAAAAACTGTGAAAAGTTTGAGATTTTATTCTACCCACAAGATAAGAAGTTATCACAATTTCTTAGATGGTGGTGGAAGGTATGAAATTTTCAGGTCAGAAACAAAGGGCTTTTACTCCTGGCAAGATAAGCAGCACAAATTTTATGTCTGTATAAGTTATTTTACTTCTTGGTTCCCATGGGTATGATGTGCACATAGGCCCAGTGGATCCAGTGTACATAGTTCTACATCACTGTTGTATACTGAGCTTCATAAATTCCCAATCTGTGGGGGAGAGGCTAGCAAATCTACTCAAATAAGAGATATTAGCTTTATTATTCTGGGTACCAAACAGACCTTTCCTTTTCCCTGTAGGGAGGCAATATCTCTGTCATCTAATCTGTCTGCTATGAAAACATCCTTGAAATGATACTTCAGAATAAAAGCTATCCCAAAGCAGGAAGAAACACAGGAACTCATGGTGAATTGGTTCTCCACAATACCTACTGCTTTCTATACTTTCTTCAGTGAATTTTTCCATAAACATGCTACTTGGCTGGTTACTCTGATTGTTTGACTGATGGGGCTGGAATTAAAACTATTCCGTTTGTCTAATGCAGCATTTAAGGTTAATATCAGCGGGACTTCCAATAGCATGATGAGGCTAATCTCAACCATGCCTCGTCATGGACCCAAAAAATGCAACAAGTTATATAAATGATCAGTGTCTGCCTTTGAAAGATAGGCAGAAAACTTCATCCTTAAACTTTAAGATTGACTGATTTTGCTTTTGGTAATAGTTTGGGTATAAAAGCATCTATTAATTATTTTATGAGCTCTATTGTGACCTATGAGGAGATATCTAGGGCAACTCTATCATCTACAGTAATCTTCATTATTGCTTTGGGAGTGACGATAACATCTTTCAAAGCTAAGGTGTTGTTTATTGCATTTTGTGTGGATATATGTCTAGGATCTTGGGGTATTTAATGTCTTTTGTAAATTATCAAAAGAAGACTCTGGCTTACAACATTTCTCAAACATATCTCACAATGGAGACTCTAGCTGGCCAAGTCCAACTAATACTGGGAGACATGGGACCATTCTTACTATTCCAGTATATTTGGTTGTGGAATCCTTTCTTTGAAAGGATCACTTAGAAGCAGTGACACTGGAAACATTTAGAGCCATTCTAGACTGAGTTCATTACTGGAATTATGCATCTCTGGCCTTTTTTTCAACACAGAAGAACTGACTATGATTTACATGTTAATATCATTGGGCTAAGTAGAATGGGATATTCAAAGATGAAATGTGCTTGAGGTCTGCTCATTAGGTCTGCTGTACCAGACATTCAGTACCAAGCAAGGAGTTTCCTTGACATCCTTCTCCTTTGTTTGTAGGTATGTCTTTCCTGTGGTCTGTGGGTTGGACATGTGGAGACCCAGTTAAGATAAAATACAGGAAAACACTGTAAAGGGGTAAATTGTATTGTGCAGATTTAAGCCTACAGCTTCTCTAGTAATTAGAGTTGCTAGTGATGTGGTTAGGATCTTCCATCTCTATACTACTGTTTGTTTTTAGTAGATGATGGTATTTAAGCTATCTTTCAGGGATCTACTTTTGAGTTTTACTCATTTTATCTGGGTATGTCTCATGTATATATAAGGAATACCAATCAATAAACTTCTACTTGTTTTCTCTGAGTAATCTGTATTTTTGTTGTGAAGATTGGTTTCCACTAAAAACTCCAAAAGGACAAAGGCAAGATTACTTTTTTTCTCTCATGGCATCATATTCCATCATCAATTCTGTGACTATTACTATGAGAAGAGAATATTATTGTTTCAATTCTGGTATTTAAAATCAATGGAATTTATATGCTAGAGAGGTAAGCTCCTAAATGGGGAGTTATTTCAGAAGAGTTAGCTATTGGTTTTTGTTAGCATTTAACCAAACTATCTATTCAGACAATTGAATGAAAACTCTACTTACATCATTTTTTATTAGTATACATTTCCAGACCATAATAATTACATTCATCTTGGGGAACTGGTTACACCATGCTTAACACACTGTGGGCATTTTTGCTCTTCACCATTTTCTCCCATTCTAGTCCCTCCCTCCTTCCATGGATCCCCTTCCCATGTCCATGGAGTCTACCTCACTACTTACAACCTTTGTGCGACTGATTGTCCAGTTGTTTGTGAGGCAGCAAGAGTTTCCATAAAACTTGATGGATCTAATAGACTAATGACTCAATCTGCTACTATTGCTCCAGGGAGGTCAAAAGCTCCTTGAGAATGTCACACAGGTGCACCTGCAGCCTATTAACATTGTGTAGTTATATTTAGTATTCAAACAAACTGTCTTTCATGGAAATGAAGAGGGAGGCTAGTAAACATTTTCTTGGCGATTTTCTCTCCAGTACCTGCTAACATAGGTATATGTATTTTTTAAATACATGATCATCATCGTTAATGGGCAGAGTCTGCATATCTCTGGTGGGAGTGTTGTTTCTGAGTTGCAGACCAGTGTTTTTGAGAACTGGGATGTAAACACTCTTTCATCCCATAAATCTTGCCATCTGAGTCATCAGTTTGATGTTCCTCATTGAAACCAGGAAAACATCTTTAACTATGCAAACATTTGGAAACTGCATGCATAACTCTATTTGGAATTTGGGAGATAATTAAAATGGACAAGTTATGATTGATTAACACATGAAGAATGGGTTGGTAAAACGCTGTGGGTTCTCTTCTATCTTTATATCAACAGGAATTAAGAAAACAGCATAACAAGGCTCCAGCTCCTTGCTGAGGGCAATTAATCAGGACAGAAGAGTAGGGAGGGGAACTGGAATGGTACCAAATAAATCAACCTGTTTAAGTTCCTGCATTTATCTTTGTTGATTCTCATAGGCCTTCTTAATATTTTGATCTTTGACTTGTGCATTAACTGATATATTTTAGTGAAAAAAATCTCAAGTATTTTGAATTATTAAATAATTTACATTTATTTCCATATTCACACTTTTATTGGAAACAATTTGTAAATTTGTGTTTCCATCTTTAATTAGGACATGAAAAATATTTGTTTTATTCTAATTTGTAAAGTGATGGGCAATTATTTTTATTCATGTAATAAATATTCATGAATAATATATTAGAACATTAAAGCTCCTTCAAACCTTTTGAGGAAAAGGCAGGGTTTTAATAAATAAATTTTATTACCATAAATGTTAAAATGGATAGGACACAAAATAATAAAATCAACTCAAATGTTGATATTTTCCAACAACCTGTGTATTGTTTACCTGACATGAATCTTCAGAAAGGTCTGTGGTCGCCGGGCATGGTGGCTCACGCCTGTCATCCCAGCACTCTGGAGGCAGAGACAGGACGATTGCTGAGTTTGAGGCTTGCCTGGGCTACATAGCGAGTTTAGGGCCAGCCTAAACTACAAAGCGAAACCCTGTCTCAAAAAAAAACAAAAAACAAAAAACAAAAAAAACAAGGTCTGTGGTCTACTCTGTGTGACTCCTGTTCAACTTCAGTTTATTTGTAATAGTAGTGGGACAGGTAACCAACCCTCAGCTGTACACAGAAAGGGCAGTGGGTGGTGTCATTTGGCAGTCTCATTCTAACTACCAGGTTGATTTTTCTGTTCTCAGATTCTAAATCATCAAAACTCTCATGTTCTTTCTACTAAACTGTCATGGGTTAGTTTTATAGGCTAACCTTACAATGACCAAGTGGCCTGGCACTTGAACAAAATAGGTTGCTATTATATTCAATCAGAAAGGTTGACATTTGAGTGTTTTAAGATATAGTCAGGACTTTAAGATATAGCGAGAATTTGGATTTTCACCCTTTAGAAGTACAATATGTATATTTTTAGAAGTATAATATTTTAATGTTGGGATGTTTTACAAGATATACAGATATTAGAAGATTAGGTATTATTCTTTTGAGCAAAAATCTATCCAAAGAACCCGGAAATAGATTGCTAAATTGACACTTTGTTTGAGTTTTCAAAGATGATTCCAGAATTTGGTTCAGTTTCCTTTTTCCTCAGAGTTTTGTCTTTATAGGCAAGGATAGCTACACCATCTTCGCAATTGATGACCTCAATTTGCAACACTGTGCTTTCCCAGCACTGATCTGACTCAAAGGCAAATCTCTTAAATATGGTATCAGCAGGAATTATTTTGACAGCTGCCAGAAGCAGTAAAAAAGACTAAAGAAGTTTACATTTTAGAATGTGGTAGACCAGAATATTGGTCTAATCCTAATCAGATACATGGTAATGGACAAAGATATAGTGCTTAAGAGAAGGACCCACAGGGAAAAGTGATTCTGACAACAAAGAAAGGATCAGTGTTCTCAGAGAGCATTGAGGGGTAAGGCTGAAGCAAAAAATATCTACTCTAATTTCAAGTTAGAGCAACAAAATCAAAGTTGCATGGGCCCCTCTGATTGTCTCTGTTCTGACTTTCTTGCTGTGAGCTGTGATTCACGTGTAACACCATCACACATGCATGGAGCATTGACTGTGGATGGGCTATAGTTGTCATTCTTGGGATTGATGGTTAAATATTGGAGCACGTGATACACTTGCTAGAAGGATGGTCTCATGTTTTCTAACAGTGATGGATAAACACCGAGTCTCTGCATTTCAGAGTGGCAACACAAGGATAAATCAAATAGCAAATTAAATTTAGGTACGCCATCTGCTGCCTTTATTTTATGAATTCCAGCCCACAGGACACGGACTGGGCATGAATGTATAAGCTGTTGTCTTTTATTGCTGGACTTAACTACAAACATCGGACAAATGTTCATCTGTGCTGTTGTCCTTCCTAGAAAGAGTAAATTTTAACAAAAGAGAATCTTTTTTAGTTGTTTAAGTTTTCTGTTTTAATCAAAATAAAACGCAACAGAAGAAAAGCCAGCATGCACTCATTTCTCCAAGTGCAACATCTCAGCAGGTTTTAGGAACTCATCCACAAGGGGTAAATTGTTTAATGTGTAATTGTAAGCAGAACTGTAAAAAACCATATTAGACTTCCATGATTTTATTCTTTTCTGGTAAAAGTTCATTTCTTCCCCCTGGGCTCTTAATGGTTAAGCCTTTTATAACTTTTCCATTTCCAAGGACTTCTTGATTTTTTTTTTTCTGATAGTGACTCTTAAGTCCATGTTTCCTCCAGGTTTTTGAGGAATTCTCTTTTCCTTCATTTTCAATTCACAAATATGCAGCACACGGTGTACTACATAATATTTTGATGGTGGTACCTTATAGAATGACTAAATCAAGCCTGATAGAATGATTAACATATGCATCACATACCTATCAATTTTTGTAGTGAGGACAATTAAAACATATTCTCAGCAAATTTTAAGCCTCTAGCACATTGTTATTAACTTTGTGTTTTCACTACAATGTGCAATAAACTCCTGGAACTTATTCCTACTGTCTAAAACTGAACTTTTGGGCCCCTTGACTAACTTTTTAAAAAAACAATCAGGATGTATAGAAGAAGAAATTTTCTTATTGTTTCAAAATTTATGTTTCAAAAGTCCATTATTTGGAGGTACAAGAGATATATTTTAATTAAACAGTTTAAGTAAGTTATTTACAGATAAAGAATTACATTTTGATGTCATTTGGGAGCAGTTTTATTTGTTAATATTGATGCCAATGTTCAGTACCATTTTTTCAAACACAATAGTTAGTAGGTCTAGTAGAGCTGGTTTTCAAGGACTTTTGTAGGTTTTTAACTAACTCTATAAAATGACTTCTCTATTTCTAAGGCTAATAAAAGTCTTAATGATATGTACATCTAACAGATGGGACAGAGGGCTGTTCTGGCAGTGGGCAGTTGAAATCGGCCCTCAGTTGTTTGTATAAAGCACTCACTAAAGTCAATAAAAGGTAATTTTCACACACGATTTAGTTCAGAGTATAAAATGTTGGGAAGAGTAGCTGGTTTAAGTCCAATGGGCATAAGGATAGCAGTTGGTAAAAGTTTTGTTTGATGACAAATTTTAACTGACAGAGTGGCGGGTTGATCAAGAGCAATACAGGACTGAGTTGTGATTTGTGGGTAGCGGCAGGGGTTTAGAGGGGTTCAGAGGCAGAGTCAAGGACAGGGCTGCAGTAATTGTCCCTCGCTACCCTAGCACAGGTCTTGATGATTAGAAAATGTTCTCTTTCTTCCGTCTTTAGTCTTCTTCATTTTCTACTGTCTCACTCCAATGTTATACATATTTTTGAAATTTCCTTTTAGTACTTTGTCTAAAGAATTTCAAAAAAAACCAAATGTTCACAGAACTTACTATTGTGGTACAGAAGAATCACGTAGCGTGCCAGGAAGATCTGGAACCAGGTGTCCACTCTGACCATTCTGGGTCAGGTAAATGGCTAAGATCACCTCAGGTGTAAGAGGGACTCCTATATTTTCCCTGGTTATGGTGAAAGGATATTTAATGATGATATGGCTTCAATGGGTCTGAGAAATGGGCTGGAGACAAGTTCATAAGTTCATAATTTTATTCACAAATCATGAATAAAAACTCAGCGATGTTCCATGAATTTTTGAAAATAATTGTTAGTGACTTACACATGTTAGTGACTTACCTGCATTTGGGGAATTAAATACAAAATCAGTAATATTTTCTGACATGCATTATTTTATCTGATGCTGGTTAATGCTGAATGTGGTTTGCTATGTGCACGACAGTTTATATAGAATACTCTGCCTTTTCAGTACTAAGAAATGAGCCCAGAGCTTTTCCACTGAACTATAACACAGCTCTTTGAATTTTTTTGAAACACATATCTATTGAATCTCTAAGTTGCCCCAGTTGGGCTCAAACTTTTGATCTGTCTGCCTCCATTTTTCAGAGTGCTGGGAGTACAGGTGTGTGCCACTATACCTATATGAAATTAGTGCATCTGTATGTATTGAGAATACATAACAAATTAGAAATGAAATTATAATCAGAATTATAAACATTTTTTAGTTTTATTCAGGTTTCTCAATATTAGCATGGTTGACATTTTTGGTTGGCTAAGGTTTTGTTGGTGGGGGCTTCCCCTGCACTGCAGGCAGGTTGGCAGCATCCATGGCTTCTATCAGTAAGACACAAACACCATCTACTAAAACCCTGCTTCGTCCCTTCAGTAATGTCTTCAGATATCATCAAATGTTCCTCTGAGGTTAAATCTTCCCTAATGAGAACCACTGGTCCACTGATACAATTATCTTGCTTCCAAATAATGCTACTGCTTCCATGAACTCAGTAAGACTGTGGGCATAGATGGAAAGGCAAACTGAGCAAAGCAGGTATGCGTGTAGTATACTTTGAGTAGACATTGTCCATGACTCTTTGAAGGACTCCATAATTATACCTGAGTATCCATGAATGCTTAGATTATAAGACAGTGTTGGAGACAATGAGGCACTTAACTGCCAGCGTGAAAACAATGCTTGCCACAGTAGACTCTTCTCTGGTACTGCGCGGAGCGAAGGTGGCGGGCTTAGAGGTGGTGACAGTTTGTGAGGTGAAGTGGAGCAACTGCACCCAGGGCAACAGAAGTCCTTGAAGCATGGCTGAGAAGTCTAGGCTGAGATGTGACTCTCTGCAAAGCAACAGCAGTTGGTCCACTGAGAAGGCAGCAATTACTGACTGGGAGGCTTTTCTTGAATAGAGGTAGCTCGATTTCTTTAAAGTTCCTTGGCATTTGTTCCTCTGAACATCTGCAAATGCTTCTAGTCTCTTAGGAAAATGGAGTTTCTTGAACAGTCCAGCTGAGCTCAGAAGCTGTGACCATAGTTAATGGTGTTGAATGCTGTCTTACGATTCCTCATTGCCCTTAAACTAAATCCCTCCACCCTTTCCAGGTAAAAATAAGCTGGAGAAGAAAATTAGGACTTGTTCACTGATTTCAATTTTCTCGCTATTTTTTTAATATGATACCATGTCTCCAAAATGGAATGAAAAACATCCACTTCTAGGTAGTTCTGGGTCTCAGAGATCCAATTAATTGTGTTTTTGACCGGCCTTGGTATTTTCTTATAGACTTTAGCACATTTTGGATTTTGCTTTCTAATAATGTTAGTAAATATCTGTGTAGCAACAAACCATTTTCCTTGGATGATATCTTTCCTTTCACCTTAGCACATATTTTAAAAGGAAACACTTCAAGTAGAATCATAAAGATCTAATGTGACTTGCTAACTTTTGAGATACAAAATTCTAAAAAATATGTAATTGCTCCCTAAGTAATCTGAGAGTGTCATTTCAAGATTAAAGTAAGTGCTGTACTTTTGTTTAAAGTGAGACTGAGCTCCAGTCAGAGTTTGAATGTGGATAACAAGGGGAGTTTCAGAGCCACAGGGTGATGGATGCTTGTGGAGGGAAGCAGAATATGCTGCTCCAAAATATGAGGGGTTGTTGAGGACAGTAAAGAAGATCAGATACAGGCAAACTCCGAGACCTGCCTCTCTTTGCCCAAAGGCAGGACATAGACTTACAAAGACAAAAGGTAGCCTGCTCTTTTTACCAAGGAGAGCAAAGAGGAATCACAAAGAATAACTTTTGATCTTTCTCAGCCTTGTATCAGAGATGCTACCAAAGGGAGAGATGTTAGCAAATTTTGCTAATGAGCTATTACATTGCCATTTATTTGCCTTTCCCCAAATCACAGCCGCTAGAACCCGAAGTTCTTTTCCTTTGTCTTATCACTCTCCAAAAATGTACTATTCTTGGTTGAAGATGCTATATAAACTGGTACCTAAATCAATTCTTTGAAAACTATTCATTTCCTGTGCTTTTCCTATGTACATTTACTTTTTATTTTCTTGTTAGTCTACCTTTTTTTTTTTTTTTTGAGACAGGGTCTCGCTTTGTAGTTCAGGCTGGCCCTGAGCTCACTGTGTAGCCCAGGCAAGCCTCGAACTCAGCATTCCTCCTGTCTCTGCCTCCCGAGTGCTAGGATTACAGGTGTGAGCTACCATGCCCGGCATTGTGGTATGTGGTATTGATTGCTGGAGGGCGTGAGTCACCATGCCCAGCATTGAATGTGGTTACTGGGATTGAGCTCAGGACCTTGTGCTTGCAAGGCAAGCGCCAGAACCACTGAGCTAAATCTCTGGCTCTAGTCTGCCTTTTGTAATGTCCGTTTCAGTCTGTTTCAACTAAGAACCAATGAAATTATTTTCGTTCTTTTATATTTCTGGTGACTGACAGGTGAAATTTTTCTGGAACATTTTACATTCTTCAGAGCCTATAGATAGGGTTCTGAAAAAAACTGGCAGAAGTCAGCCAGTGTGTGTTACCCCCCACTGTGTCCTTGTTGCTTAGAATTGCTTTTGCTATCTAGTTTTTTTTGTGATTCCAGATGAAGTGGCTCTTAATCTTAGGTAGAATTTGCTGTTGACTATTTTACTCCAAGACCAGTGATTGATTTCTGTTTATGTTCCGATAGCTTGTCTCCATGAAAATATTCTCTGTGGCCTCTGCTGGGGAGTGTCTTTCCTCCTGGCAGGAAGGAAACCTGACGTGGAGTGCTCCATGTCAGCTCTTATAGGAGTTTGCCTTAAGAGTTTCCAGTGCAGGGGCTGGAGGATTAGCTCAGTGGTTCCTGCGCCTGCCTCGCAAGCGCAAGGTCCTGAGTTCGATCCCCGGTAACCACATACAATGCTGGGCGTGGAGACACGCCCACCAACAATCAACACCGCATACCACAATGCCGGACGTGGTGGCTCACGCCTGTCATCCCAGCACTCGGGAGGCAGAGACAGGAGGATTGCTGAGTTCGCGACGGCTTGCCTGGGCACCATAGTGAGCTCAGGGCCAGCCTGAACTACAAAGCGAGACCCTGTCTCCAAAAAGCAAAAAAAAAAAAAAAAAAAAAAAAGAGTTTCCAGTGCAACAGTGGAGGTTATTATGATCCCCAACTTGAAACTTTACTATAAAGCCACTGTGATAAAAACTGCATGGTATGGGCAAAGTGATGGATCTGAGTATCAGTGGAATAGATTAGAAGATCCAGAAACAAATCCAGATACATTAAGGCACCTCATCTTTGACAAAGTAGCCAAATATCCTCAGTGGAGGAAAGACAGCCTCTTTAACAAATGGTACTGGAAAAACTGGGCTTTAACCTGCCAGTGACTAAAGCTAGACCTATCTCTGTCACAGTGCACAAAACTAAAGTCAAAGTGAGTTAGAGACTTAAACATTAAAACAGAAACACTAAACCTGTTGCAAAACAGGTTAAGTAAAACTCTTGGAAACATTGGCTTAGGGAAAGACTTTATGAACAAAAACCTCTATAGCATGAGAGCTAGCAGAAGAAATCAACAAATGGGATCTCTTTTTATTAAAAAGCTTCTGCACAGCAAAGGAGACCACCAGCAGAGTGAAAAGACAACCAACAAATCGGGAAAGAATCTTTGCAAGCTGTCTCTCAGACAAAGACCTACTACCTAGAATATCTTAAAAAAAAAATTAGTCCTCCCAAATGTAAAGACTCAATTCAAAAATGGGCAGCTGAAATGAACAGATGCCTTTTAGAGGAAGAGGTAAAAGCTGCCAAGAAACATATGAAGAAATGTTCAACATCACTGGTCACTGAGCGGTACAGATGAAAACAACACTAAGATGTCATCTCACCCCACAAAGAATGGCAGATATCTCAAAATTAGCCAGCAACAAATGCTGATGCAGCTGGGGAGGAAAAGGACCCTTCTCCCCTGTTGGTGGAAATGTAGACTGGTACAACCTCTGTGGAAGTCAGTGTGGGGATTCCTAAAAAAACTGGATTAAAGGTCCCATTTGACCCTGCTATTTCCCTGCTAGGAATATACACAAAAGAATTAAAAGAATCATATCATAGTGACATATGTACACCTATGTTCATAGCAGCTTAGTTTGTGATAGCTAAATGTTGGAAAGAACCCAAATGGCCATCAACTGGAGACTGGATAAAGAAGATGTGTTTTTTTCCCTATAAAACGGAGTATTACTCTGCCTTAAAGAATGATAAATTTGAGTCATTTATACTCAAATGGACATACCTTCAGGACATACTCATAAATGAAATAAATAGGTCACAGGTGTGTAAATATCATATCTGTTCTCTGGTATGAGAAACTGAAGATGTTAATAAGTTCTAGAATGTATGATGGATATTGTGAAATAGAAAATATGCAAAGGGAAATATGGTGGAGTGAGTAATGATGGGTAAAAAAATGTGATGGCAACAAAAAAAAGGTAAACAAAGCTTAGGGGGTGGGGGCATTGTGGGGTTGGTAGGGGAATAGGGAAAAACGAGAATTGTGTCATATACTGGTACAAATTTCCAATATTGAGTGTGATCATGATGTGTATATACAATATACCAATAAAGATAAAAATAAAAAAAAAA
>PVIC010024712.1:0-25822 GCA_004025085.1 Thryonomys swinderianus
AAAAAAAAAAAAAAAAGAGGTAAAGTAGCAAAACACAAAGATTAAACATGACACTCTTAAGATTCAAGAATAGTAACCTGACTGCTCATCTGTTAGTTTTCTGATTTTGATGGCTATATTGTGATTATATTGAAGTGTCCTTGTCAGTAAAAAGTACATGATGCTTTACTGTGTAGTTGGAGACAATGAGGCAACATACTACCAAATACTCTCAATTTAGGAACAGTTCATAGACTGTCTCATAATAAACTTTTGTAATGAAACAAATTTACTGTAGTAAATTTACTAAAGTCAAACGAAACTTGTGTGTTTTGAAATTATCTCTGCTGTTATTTCTCTAGCTTCTAAATTTTTTGACCATGTTTGAAACTAAAGGAACTTGCTGATTAAAATATGACAATCATATTAATAAAATACTGCTTTTATATAAAAGTCACCTTGTTATACCAATAGCTGTACAGAACCTATTTTGTTAAGATTCTAAAGCTTATGATTTATTACCTCCAGATTTAAATATTACCCTTCGTGTACAAAAAAAAGGGTAATGGTTTCAAAAGAGATGCTATATAACAATCAAATTTAAGCCATATTTGAACGATTTACCTAAAACTTTGTATCTTAAAGTCCTGGAATAGACACTAACTTTTTTTCCCTCTGGACATTTTAAGATGCTACTCTAGAGCAGTAACTGGCTCTTTTCCCCCATGGTCAGCTTCTGGCCTTTCCCTCTGCGGATGTACACTGGTGTGTAGGATCTACTCACACTGCTCCACCTGCCTGATGCCTAGGAAGCCTTCTCAACTGTGAAAGTGAAGCCTTCCTTTGGCCCTTAAGCCCCAGAGTTTCCTCTGACCTCGCAGAACCTCATCAAGTGAAACCCTTAACTTCTGAGTCTGTTTCTTTATCTTGTGCACCTCCAGTGGGGGACAGCATCTCAGCCATCTCTGTATCCTCTAGACATCATACTGTCCTGTTTCAGATCTATCCATAATGAATCTTTTAACATCATTAATGGCATTCTGGATTGGATCTTGCAAAAGCAAAAGACACTGAAGAAATAATATGTGCAATCCTCATAAACTGTGTAATTTTAGTTTTGTACCAACTTTTTAAATTTTGATCTGTGTTCCATGGTTATGTTAGACTAACATTATAAGAATCTGAGTGAAAGCTGTATTGGGAAATTTTTATACTGGCTTTGAAACTCTTTCTGTAAACCTAAAAACTATTTCAAAACAAGAAGTTGAAAAAAGATGCAGGTACATAGCCAGGAAAGATTTTATTGAGAACTGAGCAGATGACATCTACTTACTTTCTGTCTTTTCCTTCTTGAAGAACTTCATTCCAGCCAATAAAGCTCCTCCAACAGCAAATGTGATTGCTAAAGACCTCCAGGAAACAGGCTACTGGGGCAGAGATTTCAAAAATAAAAGCATTAGTAAGATAACAATATTTAACCATGCTAAATTTATTATGGTTTTAAATATATATACACAGGTCATGATTTTAATATGTAGAATGTTTCAGGCTAGTCTGGAATGAGAAAATGTTGAATGTTTCTGAGGATGAGGTTTTTATCTAGGCTTTGTACAATGACAAAGACACTGTTTAATTTCTTGCTGAGTGGGAAAATCAACACAAAGAAGAGTAAGTACTGTGATTGTTACTATGTGCAATCCTGCCTCCAGTTTTTTTTTTTTTTTTTTCTTTTTGAGACAGGTTCTCACTTTGTAGTTCAGGCTGGCCCTGAGCTCACTATGGTGCCCAGGCAAGCCGCCGCGAACTCAGCAATCCTCCTGTCTCTGCCTCCCAAGTGCTGGGATTACAGGGGTGAGCCACCACTTCCGGCATTGTGGTATGCCGTGTTGGTTGTTGGTGGGCGTGAGTCTCCATGCCCAGCATTGTATATGGTTACCGGGGATCGAACTCAGGACCTTGCGCTCGCGAGGCAGGCGCCAGAACCACTGAGCTAACCCTCCGGCCCTCCAGTTTTTTTATTTAAAGACCAATTAAAGTTCCCCATGGTGGTTCACTCCTGTAATCCTAGCATTTTGGAAAGCTGAGGCAGGATAACTGAGCAGTCAACCCAGCCCGGGCAATTTACTGGGACCCTGTCTTAAAATTCTTTAAAGGAGGAGGAGGTGGAATTTGCTGGGGATGTAGCCCTCAGCTCAATGAGTTACCAGCTTGTGCGGATACAGTGAATATATAAATAAAATTAGTAAAGTAAGGGAGGTTAATCTAACTCTGGCTTTCAAAAGTAGTAACCAAGTACCAAAGAGGTCTAAAAGTGGGGCTTCTTGCAAACTGCATCAAGCTACTTCTTTCTTACTTCAAGTCAGCAAGTAAGGAAGATGTCTGTCACTTATGCCTAACTCATTAACCTTGTTCTAGCTCTAAAAACATATTTCTGCTACCTATCACTAGAGAGTCATGGTTTTAAGCTCTTTTTGAGATAGAACTAGAAACTGAGAAAATCTCAAGAATGTAGCACATCTAAATTCTCCTTTTGTTTCAATTTCAAGATATTCATGGAAACTCAAAACGGGGATTCAACTGATACAAATTTGAAAAGTGCTCTAATTCTTCAAGCATGAGAAACTTAAGGTTGAAGTTGCTGAGAAAACGTGTAACTTATTTTACTGGCACAGAAGTTAATTTCAAATCCATCCCCAAGAATGTAACCAGAGACAGAAGGTTTAGCTTCTCAAGTTCTCTCGAGGAGCGGGGCTACCGGCAAACCAGGGAAATGCAGATGAGACTCCAAAGCCCAGGTAAACTGACCGAGCTGAGGACACGTTGAGGTCAGGCCAAGCAGCTTCTGAGGTTATGACCAAGAGGGATGGGAAGGCCACAGGGGTGGGGCAGCCATAATCAGCAGTACAAAGACTTCAACTGTACACTCACCCCGGGCTTCGAGGGGCGCGTGGGGTCTCTGTGATCCTTAGGCTCCGGGCGTGATGACCCCGGGGGTGGAGGCAGCCCTGTGCTGAAGAGCCGGCTTCCTGGGCAGTTGCCATTGCTCTCCGAGATCCGTCGCACGTGTTGCTGCCGCGCACAGAGTCGCCTCAGCAAGACCTTCGTAGTCCTCTCCGCTGGGTTCCAAAGCCAGAGTTCGCGAGGAAGGAGACGGCAAAGTTGGCCACCCGGAGCCCACATCAAGCGAGCCATGATTGTAGCGGACCGCGCCTCCCTTGACCCGCCCCATTATTTCCGGTGCCCTTCCGCTTCCTCCGGAAGTAGCACGAAGCCGCTCTTTCTCCTCCTCTTGGTGGTGCTGAGGTAAAACTAGCTGGGCGTCAAAGAGGGTTGGCCGAAGGCGTTGCGTGAAGTAGGTGATACCTCTCCTGTGGAGGTTGGTCCCGCCGGGCCGAGGGCCCTGTAGTGGGGATCAGGAGTTCGGGCGCGAAACCACTGGAGGGTCCGCCTGGGCTGCACGCCTGGTTTGGGGCCTGGGGATCCTGAGTGCGGGGCCGCCGGTTCTCGGAGTAGGAATGGGTATTCTGATACCTCAGCCTCTACGCCCAAGGCCCGACCCTTGTCGTGACTGGGCGGCATCTGTACCCTCATCTTATCTGGTGACCGTGGCTGTGCCTACTATAGTGGTTGACTCCTTTCGATTCCTCAAAAGTAGACGTTAACTCATTATTCTTCAGTCTTTAACTTTAAAAAAGGGTAATAATAATTTGACTGGTTAGGGTGGGAAAAGTAAGTTATGTCTGAAGTGCCCAGCAGCACTTCTAGCTATCCTTACCTTTCACAGTCTGACTGGAAAGCGCAGCTCTGTACGTACCAAGCAGGTCTGCGTCTTGTCCTCCATTTAATTTAGTATCCTGCGGCCCCCGTTTCCTACAATGCTCTGTCTAGTCTCTGACCTCTTCAGTGTCACGATTTAAAGTTTGATGATGGCTTCCTCCTCTGGAACTGTTTGTGTTTCTCGGATATAACTACATCATAATGAAGCTAAGAGCATTTGTAGTTTTATTTTACATTCTCTGGGAAACTTAACTCCAATTCATTCCATCAGCCTTTACGTCTCAATATCTGCAGTCTCAGCCCCTCCCCATCATGGATTTGTTAAAATACAGGACAGTCCCCATTTGTCTTCCTTAATTGCAGTTTTCACTGTCATGTGGCTTGTTTTTCAGGGCGCTTCAGGACAGAAGGAACTGTTGCTCTAGCAATTATTGGATAGGAACATAATTTTTCTTCTCTTTTGGTGTGATTTGGCCCAGCTGACCAAGTGTGCCACTCTCTGATACAGTAAGTAATGCAGTTTAATACTATTTCCTGATTTTGAAATTGACAGAGAGTTTTCTGAAATTTAACTCAGTTAAAAGACCTCCCCCCCTTACTGGAAAGTGGTTCTGGGAACTCACACTAAGCCACATTCCCAGGCCTTTTTATTTTGAGGTAGTGTTTTTAGATTTCCTAGAAATCCTCCTCACTCAGCCTCAGCACAGGCACTCATCTTAGAAAAATTACTGTTAATCAAAAACAATTTTTTTTCTTAAGTTGCCAATGGGTAAGATTTTTTTTCCTCTTTTATTTCTTGTGTATTTTATCCAGGAAGTTTTTTCTATAATGAACAAAAATGACACAGAAATACCTTTTTTATTCAGGAAAGGAACTTCTAGTTATTGCTCATTTAATGGCTCAGTCATAGGTTAACTGATCATGTTCCCATCCTATAAATTAAAATTGAGTTTGATGATGTTTCAGCTGGTCTATAAATTTTGTCAAAGTGATTCTTTAATAAATACATAGCTTTAACCTATTTATTTACCAAAGCATTCTTATGGCATTTTCATATAAAATACCATAGTATCTAATTGGACTAGAGACTGAGTGAATGGCTAAGAACACCCCTGAGCCTGATTTCATGGACCAAAAGAATTATACATATTGTAAATATGTTGCTTTTATTACTACTGTGACCTGGAAAAAGCACAACATAAGTTTGTTTTCATTTTAGATTCTTCTCGAAGGAGACAGGGCATGGATAATACTATCTGATATTAATAGTGCTTGCCATAATTTTTAAGACTGGTTTGACTAGGACAGACAAGTCCAAGCTGTTAACTTCCTACTGTGGTAAAGTGGTGAAAAATTTGAATTTGAAAACCTGGAACTGAAATATTTTTGCTTCCCAAAGCAAAAATACTCCTTAGAAAATGTTCCTTCTTACCAGGTAGAATTGTATGATTCAGCTGAGTTACAATGCAAAGCAAGTAGTTTGTAATTCTCTGAATCAGAAAGCACCATATGTGTTTAATAAAATGATTTTTAAATTATATAAACAATTTCCTGTCTAATAAAACTACTGTGACTTCTTACTGGAACAGAATAATATAGAAAACCTTACAGTATTTTCTCTCAAAGTGGCTATGAAATGTTATGGTACAGGTTACCCAATTCAGTCTCTTCCTTTAGCTGCTGCAGTCATCAGACTCATGAATTTTATTGTCTTGCGTCATGAAATTTTGCAAATGTGTTTTCAGATCTGTAATCCATAGTTATAAAATGAAGTGCCAGTGTTTTCATAAGCTGATTTGAGGTTTCATCCATGAATTTTGTTGAATCAAATGAAGTTTATGTAACGTATTTTCAAGGAAGTCATTAAGAAGTCCTGCTTCTTTACACTTTAAGAAAGAAACTTGTAATCACATCTGTGTCACTGCAGGCTCACCCTTCATTTGTTATGAATGCTTGTTGAGGGCCATTCTTCACTTTTCACTCTTAAACTATTAACACTTTTAAGTAATGATTGATTTTGGAGCATGTTGTTGGCATAACAACTTGTACATCCCTTTAATTCCATCAGCTTGTAGAAATGCCTGGTCCTTCTTAGCACAGAATTTTAAATCACATCCTACAGTGGCTCTGTCCCAGAGTGGGTCCTCTTACCATGAAATACACATTTCAACTTCTTTGCTCTCTGGGTTTCTTTTTTATTGATTTCACATCAAAATTTCTATCATCATTAGGTGACTCATGACTAGCTTCTACAGTTTTTATCCTTTGCACCTATTTTTGTGTGTATGTATTTGGTAGAGAAGAGGACTATTTTGAAAAAGTTCCATGCCATTAGAGTGCCTACTGGGTCTCAGTTTCTCCACTGGAAGTCACCTTGAGTTTTTGGTCTTTCTACCAGGACCAATCTTTCTGAGCTCTCTGGCATCTCTCTGAACCAAGAAAAAATAAAACACTGAACTAACTAGGAGGGTCATTTCCTTGCCTGTGTGGTTCCCTCTTTCCATCTCCCTGCTTTCCTTTTGCTCTTGTCTGTCCCTTCAAAATAATATCTTTACTATAAAATTGTGTGTCACCTCTCTATCCTTGACCTTTAAATGCTGTAAGCACTCCATGCTTTGGTCTCTTTTCTTCCCCAGAATGATTTTTGTTTTAAAATGTGGGCCCTTTGATAGTTTGCTCTGTGTTGTGCAATTTTCTTTAAAAAGTTTGCCACAGGGCCCAGGATTTAGTTCAGTGGTTCTGGTGTCTGCCTAGTAAGTGCAAGGTCCTGAGTTTGATCCCTGGTACCATACACCATAATGCCGGGCATGGTGGCTCACGTCTATAATCCCAGCATGAAGCCACATACCACAGTGCCAGGCAGGGTAGCTCATAACTGTAATCCCAGCACTCAGGAGGCAGAGGCCAGGGGATTGCTGTGAATTCAAGGCTAACTTGGGCTACATAGTGAGTTCAGGGCCAATCTGAACTACAAAGCAAGAAAACTTAAAAAAAAAAGAAAACTTAAAAAAAGTTTAAACCTAAAGAAAACTTAAAATGTGTTCCATTGAGACATAGAATAGATATTAAATAGCCTTGAGTTTCTCTAAACTGAAATTTTTCCAGTGGAAGATGTTTTTGATAGGATTTTAGTATAAAATGCTAGAAAATCAGCTTGATTTGCATTTCAGCTCAGAGGACAGTTTATTTGCTGAAATAAATTACTAAAGGCCGGAGATTTAGCTCAGTGGTTCTGGTGCCTGCCTCGCAAACGCAAGGTCCTTAGTTCCATCCAGGTAACCACATACAATGCTGGGCATGGTGAGTCACGCCCACCAGCAATCAATACCACATACCACAGTGCCAGGTGTGGTGGCTCACACCTGTAATCCCTGTAATCTCAGCAGTCAGGAGGCAGAGACAGGAGGATTGCTGAGTTCTAGGCTTGCCTGGGCTACATAGTGAGCTGAGAGCCAGTCTGAACTACAAAGCAAGACCCTGTCTCAATGAAAGGAAGGAAGGAAGGAAGGGAGGGAGGGAGGGAGGGAAAGAAAGAAATGACTAAAGATAGTTCTGTTAGGGGTGGGTGGATGCAGGTTTTCAATGACCATTTTCAGCTTTCTGTCACTGGAGCTTTGTTTCATTTTATATTTGGATTTCTTCTCAGTTCACTTTTCCCTAGAAATTCAAGTTTTAGTAATCAGCAAAAGTAGTACTTTGGATTTATATGCTTGGATAAAGCTTACCCCTAACACATGAGAAAGAAACTGGGGTTTTACAGGTCCAACCTGAGTCATCCATTTGTTACTTTCTTCAGCCCCCTTATTTCCTAGGGAACTGGGTCATGCCTAAGGGAAAGTGGGAGTGCTATTAGCAAAGATGGGAAATTATTGCTGGATAGGCAAAAGTAACAACTGTTTAATATGGATAGAAGCTATTTGTGGGGGCTAAATCATTTCTAAGAGATCCACAGCACATACTATTTCAAGGCTTTGAGTTGAAATATGAAAACAAACATGCTCATTTGAAGGGAATAAAAAAGTTCCTAGAATTGATTTTCATTTAAGCTTTGATAATAATATTATAATTCTAAGTAATAATCTGTACTTGGAGGCACAGGTATTTGAAATTATGACTAGAGACTTTTAGTTGATATGTAATTCTTTAATTGTGCTATTTGAATTCAGTACTTTTCCAACCAGGCTATTTTTCATTTATACACACAAATGAAGATATCATCTCTTCATACATATCTCCTGACATGATATCTACTGGGGTTTTCAGTTGGACACTATAGGAAGAAATGAAGGAATTTTAAAAATAGCATAGGAATAAACACTTTTCAGAATTTGCTTTTTCTAGTGCTGTTTCACCTGTTTGGGGAATAGTCATACCTAGGCAGATTAAGGAAGAACAAAAAGCTAAAGCTCCTAACCAGATGAACTGGGTAAGATGTGTATCATTAGTTACAAAAATTTTAGATCGAAGACTAACACCTTAGTTCTCAAGTTGACTTGAAGTCTGATCTCTATTCTGATTATGGAGCTGTATTCTTCACCTTTGTTGGGAGTACTCTTACAGTGGATATTTTACGTATATGTGAGGATTGGATAGAAACTCCATACATATATTGGGCAAATGATTGGACTCCAGGATCTAAAGTCAAGAGAATTTTGGACTTTAGAAAGTCAAATGGTTGGGCGTGGTCTCACTCCTGTTATCCCAGCACTCTGAAGGCAGAGACAGGAAGATTGCTGAGTTTGAGGCTAGCCTGGGCTACGTAGGCAGTTCTGAGCCAGCCTGAACTACAAAGTGCTACCCTGTCTCAAGAAACTAAAAAAAAAAAAGAAAGTCAAATGAACTTTGAGAAACAAGTAGGTTTACATAAAATCCACCATCACCATGATGTATTGTATTCTTTAATGCCAAAAAAAAAAGTTAATAATTTAAGGTCTTGGGTGTTGATTTTTATCTTAACATTTAAGAATTCTTAGTTGTTTTAGCAATTACAAGTTTAGTTTGTAAAAGGTAGAGATCATTTATAAGTTGAAAAGATTTCACATTTCCTGGCTTGGTTGTGGGGCAAGGAAAGTTAATATTTTTAAAAAGCAAAACTGGTTCACATTAGACTCTTAACTATTGAAGAATCAAGAACCTGAGTTCATAGAAATGACAGTACCTCAGTATCATAGTTTTTGTGCTGGCTTTTGTTTTTATTTAAAATTATTCTCCATTTGCATAACTACTGTCTCTCTGTTACTTCAGATATAAAATATGAGAAACTTATTTTGAGAGCCCCTATACATCAGTAGAGAGAAAAGCCTTAGACTGGCACAAAATAGCTCAAATAATAGCACAAAATAATAGGAATTGTATATATAAAGTACAATGAGTGTGAGTATAATAGGCACCTTTACAAAAGGTTTGAAGTTTTAATAGAATTATTTGATGTTTGTGGGATAGGATATATGTTGTATTTTTAGACACCAGAAATTATCCCACATTTGAATTTGGATTTACTAGAATGAAAATGCCTGTTTATTAGTAGGATAATACCCTTGTAAATTGTTACTCTTCTAAAGAATAGTTTATAATCCATTTTATGATGGAGAAAACTGGAATATTTGAGAGCCTTAATGTTTTAAACCTAAGATTGTCAAGGGAATTCTAAAGTCTGTGCACTGTGTTCTGTCAAGCTGCCTAGGAGATTGACTATTAAGTTTAATATTCATTTTACTGTTTTCTTCAGTCCAATTAGAAAATTAAGACATTTTTAACTTTGTTATTTTTTTCACTTTCTTTATTTAGAAACCTGTTCAGAGATTATGGAAGAAAAGCCCAATCCTGGGACCCCAAGTGACAGTTCAGAATGGCTCTTTTCCTTTGGAGTTATAGCAGATATTCAGTATGCTGATTTAGAAGATGGGTACAATTTTCAAGGAAGTAGGCGGCGGTACTATAGACACAGTCTTCTTCACCTAAAGGATGCTATTGAAGAGTGGAACAAAGAAAGCGGCCTGCCCTGCTGTGTCCTCCAACTTGGAGATGTCATCGATGGTTATAATGCTCAATATAAAATGTCAGAAAAGTCTCTAGAACTTGTTATGAACACATTTCAGATGCTTAAAGTCCCAGTTCATCATGCATGGGGAAACCATGAATTTTATAACTTCAGTAGAGACTATTTAACAAACTCTAAACTTAACACAAAGTTTCTAGAAGACCGAATTGTACATCATCCTGAGACTGTGCCTTCAGAAAATTATTATGCTTATCATTTTGTGCCATTCCCTAAATTCCGGTTCATTTTACTTGATGCTTATGACTTGAGTGTCTTGGGCATAGATCATTCTTCTCCAAAATACCAGCAGTGTATGAAGATACTGAGGGAGCACAATCCAAATACGGAATTGAATAGTCCTCAAGGTGAATTATTCCTTTGAACTGAGAATCTAATACATTGTCTTTAAATTCTTCAGCTACCTTTTATTCAGCAGGAAAATGGATGATTAAGGTAAACGTAATTTGTCACTGTTGTTCAGGGTCAGGATTTCACACAAGCCTGATGTCATATGATTTGGTTGTAACTGGTTCAGGTTTCATTTAACATAGCTGCATGCCAATCTGGGCCAAGTTATTTGGGTAAATTACTTTTACAATATCACTTTTTTTTTTTTTTCTCATGAATGGAATGGAGAGAATCAAAACAGTAGATGAGCAGGACATTAAGGGTATTAACTTCTGTCATGATAGAATACCCAAAACAATCAACTTATAAGGAGGAAAGGATATTTTAGCACATGATTTTAGAGGTTCAGTTGATCATCATAGAGCCATCTCCTTGCCTTATGGTGCCAGGCAAACAGTGTGTGTGTGTGTGTGTGTGTGTGTGTGTGTATGTGTGTTGTGGGATGACATCCAGATATCCCATTCAGGGCGTGGCGGTGGGGTGGGGCAAAGTCCAGATATCCCATTCAGTGTCACACTCCTAGTGACCTAAGTTCTTCCCCATGAGGCATGAGGCCCCACCTCTAGAAGAGTCCATTGCCTCCCAATAGCACCATAGGCTGGGAACTAAGTCTTTAGTACATGGGCCTTTAGAAGACATGGAAGATCAACCTGTAGAAAAGAAACAGTGTTTCTGTAGTAGTAATGGCTGCCAAGAAAATAGTGTAATGTTCCAGGGTTAGGGATACCTTCAGTTTAAGTGGTTGGGGCAGTATCTCTAAGAAGAAAATCAGTGAAGCCAAAGCAGTATCTAGATAAAAGGAAGGAGTTATCCTTAGAAAGAACAAAGGGTACGATATGAGCAGCCAAGAGGGAAAAACAATTGCACACATACTAAGTGGAATAAGACTTTGATGTTATTTACCAACACAGAAATGTGCCAGTGCAGTAGATGATGATTTTGAAGAGTGAACAGGTGCTAGAATATCTCATGGGGCTTGGCGCTTAGGAGACATTGCAAGGAATTTGTGTTTTCTTTTTTTTTTTTTTTAATATATATTTTAGCTATTTTGAGACAGGGGCTCACTTTGTAGTTCTGGCTGGCCCTGAACTCACTTGTAGCCCAGGCTAATCTCAAACTCCTAGCAATCCTCCTACCTCTGCCTTCTGAATGCTGGGATTACAGGCATGAGCCACCATGTGTGGCACTGTGGTATGTGGTACAGGGGATCGATCTTAACTCAGGACCTTGTGTTTGCCAGGTAGGTGCTGGAACCACTGAGCTAAATCCCCAGCCCAGAATTTGTATTTTCTTTTGAGTGTAATGGAAAACCAATAAGCAAAGGAATGTCAGGACTAAGAGTAAGATGCAATGTAATTTGTCTATATATCATTCAAAATTCTTGTGACTTTCTATTTGAAGTATATTACTGGTAATCAGATGTCCTAAAGAAAAGCACAAGTGTCTTTGTTTAAGTGATCTTATTTAAATAAGGGGAAGAATGACATTTGATGGGTGTGACTTAATGAATTCATGCAGGACTGTTTGAGGCCCAGTTTGTCCAATTCAATGGAGGATTCAGCCAAGAGCAGCTGAGCTGGTTGAATGATGTTCTTACATTCTCTGACACAAACCAAGAAAGAGTGGTGATTGTGAGTAAGTATGTAATTCATTTATCTGATTACAGTAGCATTATGGAGATTGGGAACTGTTAGCCTGGAAAGAATACAACATATATACATACATACATATATATATGTTTATTTATATATGTATGTTTATTTATATATATATGTTACTTAATATGTTTTATATATATAAACACACACACATATGTTTTGTATCCTCTTTCTAGAAAATGGACGCATACTTTAAAAGTTTTTATTTAAATGTGACTTAAATCCAAGATTAATATTTAAGACTGAGTTAGGACAGAATTGTAAAATAACAGAAAACCTCTTGCTATATATTTGAGCCTGTGAGTTGCCCTTGTAGGTTTCATAGAATTTCCCCAAATGAGATCAGTGTATGTAATAGTCTCTAAATGAGAAATTCAGTATAGCCCCCACTCTAGATCTCAGCCTTCAAAGCCCTGGCTGTCAGTGAAGTGGCCACCAAACGGCACCAGGTGCAGCACAGCTGATGTCTTGTGGGATAAGAATGACAGACTCAGAGGGCAGTGAGCACTTTTTCCATCTGTATCAACCACTTGGTCCCAAGGAAATTGGATTTATATTATTTTCACTTAACATTATTTTCACCTGGGATTCTGGGAATTTGGAAGTACTTTAAAACACTCAGACATATGCCTACATGTGAAGAACTAAATTTGAATTTGCAGTAGGGTGAGTAGATTTGATTTGGGGCTGACATTCCAGCCCTTATAAAATCATTGTGACCTAGGTAGATGAGAAGACTAGACTGAGAGTCGGAAGATGGAATTGCTTTCTGGTTCTCATTTGTTAAGACGAACTAACCAGGTGGCCTGGAAAAATATGGACCATACAAATTGTAGTTTTCTCAGTATTGCAACCAAAAAAAAATTATGACTGAAATCTCTTTCAAAATGATAGGCAGCTCACATAATTGATATGATGAAGTTGTATTTCTGTCTTTGAATAGTTTTTGCTTATTAAACTGCCACTGTGAAAACGGAAGATGGAAAAGTGTTTGTGCTGCCATTTGACTATCAAATGTCAAAACTTGGAAAAGATGAGGTCCCTGAGGTTATTGGTGTGCCCTGCCAACGCTTGACTCTACAATAAGTGTCCTCAGACACCAGTGCTTTCTCACTTGTCTGCTTTTTGTTTTGCCACTGCTGGGCTGAGGGTACTGGAACTGAAAGCAACCTAGAGATCATGTAGACAAATCTTTTAATTTTTGAAGATTAAAAAAACCCTGAAACCCCAAGAGATTAAACTACATAACTGAAGTCCTACAGTCACTGACACAGCTGAGACTGGCATCTGTGTTTTATATCCTGAGCCCCTACCCCTTTACCCTACTTTCTTTTTGAATTTGTTTGAGACAGAGTCTTGCTGTGTATGTAGTTCAGGCTGGCCTTTTATTCACTCTGTACCCGAGGCTGTCCTAAGTCTTGGTCTTTCTACCTCAGACTCCTGTGGGCTGGGATTATAAGTAGGAGGTGATACACCTGGCCTCTCATCACTTATACCTGTCTACTTGAGCAGTTTCTTGCATTTGTTTACCATTTGCTGGAAGTTTAGAAATTGGATAAGCAAACTTTTAACAACGAGCTGCCATGGTCTTTCTTTAGTAAAGTTGAAAAGTTAAAGTTCGGTTGTGGCTATTATTCAAAGGTCATTTTGAGTTTGGAGTTACTGAGTTTTGGCCACGTCACTGGAAGGGTAGAACAGCCCTTAGTTGAGGTGAGGAACACTACAGAGAAAGGGGAACCACACTAACTTTCATGTGCCTGTTAGACTTAAAGATGGGAAAATGAGGGAGAGATCATCAAGGTATTAAGTGTAGATAGAAAAATTTTAGGACTGAGCATTCAAGTACTCCTAACAGGATGCTGAGAATAAACCAGGAGAAGAGATTGGATATGAGTAGCCACTGAAATTGGAGGAAGACTATTGGCATCCTAGAAGCCAAGTACTTCCAGGAGAAGGGGTGACCGTTCTTTGATTTATGGGTCAATATAGCTTCTATCCCATTTGTTGAACTCTAAGCTCTTATCACAGGCACTTTCTCTTTCTGTGTGTGGAGGAGGGGGGAGACGGGGTGAGGAAAGACAAATGTGCATGCATTCCTTTCTTGCTTTAGGAGCCTGTTAACTCCTTCTGTCATAACAGATGTTTGTGAAGAGAATAATAATGAATAGTAACCAAAAAAAAGTGATACATTGGGTAGAAGCAGAGTTCAGTGAACTGTGTTTCCTGGACATCAGAATGAAATTGGCCTGATTTATACCTGGGCTTAGATGTGTTGGCTTCAAAAGTCTCCTACATTTACTTCTACATGTCATCCATGAGGCCCAATATAAATAGTATTACATCTCTCTGTAAGTATAGTGTTCATATAGAGAGTAATAAATGAAATGGGATTCAGTATGGAATCTCCCTGATTACTGGCAGACTTACAGACTGGCCTGCACATGGGTCCCTTGATATTCAATGTTTGTGCATCTTGAGAGTCTGTGTAGGCTTCAGATCTCAAACAGTGGCCTCTGTCCTCTCCCACCTCATTTGTGGTTGTATTGCCCTCCTTTCCGTGCATCAGATGTGAGTGTAGATTATCTACTTTGTGTATGTGGATTCTCTCTGGTCTCAGTCCATTTGGATAATAAAGTAACCATATACAGTTTATTTATTTTTCCCTTAGTACTAGGTTTCAGCCATTTATTTGATGGAAAAGGTACTTCTCAATTGGCTCATAACTTCTTTTCTTTAACTAACAGGCCATATCCCCATTTACCCAGAGGCCTCTGACACTGTGTGCCTGGCCTGGAACTACAACGATGCCCTGGCAGTCATTTGGTCTCACAAGTGTGTAGTGTGTTTCTTTGCTGGTCACACACATGATGGTGGCTACTCCGAGGATCCTTTTGGTGTGCATCACGTCAACCTAGAAGGAGTTATTGAAACAGCTCCGGACAGCCAAGCTTTTGGCACAGTTCACGTCTACTCTGACAAAATGATGTTGAAAGGGAGAGGCAGAGTTCCAGACAGAATTATGAAGTATAAGAAGTAATTGCCTCATTAGCCTGATTTACTTTGTTTTTATAGAAAGAGGATGACTTGACTTTGTGCTTATCTCAACCACACAAAAAGGAAAACAAAAAATAAATACTTTGTTTTGTATTCTGCTCACATAACCAAATGTGTTTATGGCTTTGGAGTATGTTGATGAAATACTCAGAAATACCACTTTTGGATCATTTATCCATTTTTGAATGTTAGGAAAAACAAGGGAGGAGACTGCAGTGGAGATCTTCACCTAAAAAATTTTGGTTTTGATTTAAACAAGAGACTACATTCATGTCAGCTGTATTACCTAAAGTACACAATAAACAGTGAACCTTGGGGTAGCTTTTTGTTCACTTTGTGGTATAAATGAGCTTTGGACAGGTTTTGCTTAGGATGCATATAGCTGGACCATACAGGCTTACATTCCCAGTTTGTGAATAAAAGACTCTAACAAGATACTTGACAAATGAATGCCTGGTATCTTCATCTTTTGAAGAATGTCTTTCAGAGAGTCGTGTGGTCCTTTTGTGTCAAGTGCCAGTTCAGCCCTGTGCCTGCTGCCTTGGTCTGTTACAGGCACCAGCCAGTGAATGCACAATGAGATGACAGTAGATAATTTACCCATGACTCTTACTAGACACATGCATATGTTCACCTCAGTTGTCCCATATGTTCAGGATTATCTGCAGAATTCTAGATGGCAAGTGGAGAAAGAAGGTCTGACTCTGGGCTAAAAAATAAAACAAGAGCCAACACAGGTGTGCCTTTCCAGTATGTAGGCACCATAGAGGATACATTCATTTTCCGTGGCTGCCGTAATGGTTCCCACATGTGTGATGGTTCTGGGGGTGAGAAGTATGGAATCACTTTCACAGGGCTAAAACCAAGGTGTTAGCACAGCCATGGTCCCTTCAGAAGTTCCACTGGAATCTTCCCTGGCCTTTTCCAGCTTCTTGAGCTGTGCTCTCGTGCTGCCTGACTCACGAGCTCCTTTGTCTTCCCTTTGCAGCCAGCAGTCGAAGTAGCATCTTTAAACCTCTCTGCTTGTTTTCCCATCACCAGAGGGAGTTACATCTGTCAGAGTACACTTGTGATCATTAAGGCCCATCTGAATAATCCAGGAAACTCACCGCCTCAAGATCCCTCATCACATCTGCAAGGTCTATTTTGTAATGGGAGGCAGCAGAGGCTCAAAGGATTAGGACCCAGGTATCTGTGAGGCCCACATCAGCTGGCCACAGAGATGAATTATTAATGCGCTCCTATAACTGCATCTTGTTGTGAGACAACAGATGTGTGAAACTTTCTGTCATTCTAGTAAAAGACCTGGTATGAGATGTACATTTGTTTGAAGGGATTAAGGATGGTGTACGAAAAGAAGACAAATGGTTTAACAAGGTGGGGAAGAAAACTTCAGGTAAAAAAAGACCAAAGGATCTGCTGAATTTAGGAGCAGCAAGTAATGCTAGGAGGATTCAAACAGAAGTTGTTTGGGGTACAGGGAGAAGCATAAAAGGATCAGCCAGTGCTGTGCTGTGAAGGGCCTTGAATGGCGAGGTAAGATAATTTCATCTGGGAGGAGTTCTCTGGTTCCCGAGCTGAAGAAGTCAAGACTAGATGTGGATAACGAAGGGCTGCAGTAGAGGGATAATGGGAAGATAAGTGATCATGGGGGTGGGGATGACATTCTGAGAATTAAAATATTAAGTTTACTAATAATAAATTCAATAGTGAAATAGAATTTAAAATGATTGCTTACTAACGTCAGTATTCTACTGAAAGGGCCTTATATCCTTAACTCTGGAGAGGCAAAACACTACAAATACAGAATTTGTAGTCTGATATGGGAAATACAAACACTATGAAAATATATCTTGAACATTACTTTCATGTAAACACAGAATCAAATATGATTTTGAGAATGGGTAGGGCCAACATAGAATTTGCTAGAGAGTTCCTTTCTCTCTGTGTGACTTTAATAGTTAATTCTACCAGGTATAAAAGCCATAGATAACATATCAGCTAGATGGAAAGTACAAAACTCAAGTCCTTACTTCTTTTGTTGACTCTTAACTTACACGTTACTGCTTTAATATCAACAAGATTGTTTTTCCTTAATCGACAATATCTGACTTGAGTGGTCATTGTATCCAAAACAAAAACATGCTGACCTCCTTTAACGATCATTTATAGAATACTTATTATTGTATTAAATGGTATAAAAACAAACTGTCAGTCATTTTCATTCTCTTGACATGTAGGTCCTAACTTTTTCCCTAGTACTGGGGATTGAACCCATGGCCTTTGTACCAAACTATAGCTCCAGACTTTGAAAATTTTTTTACTTTAAGAAAGAGTCTTGATAAGTCACAGGCCCAGCTCAAAATTTCTATTCCCCTGCCTTGGCCTTCCAGAGTCCTAGTATCACTGGCATGTGCCACTATACCAGGCTTGCTAATTCTAAGTACTTCCTAAACCGTATGAAAACAATAGCTGAATATAGAATTTAAGGCTAGCATGTGAAAAAGTTACAGTGCAGATATCTCACTGAAATGTGCATGAATCACATAAATAACATTCTAGAAGTTACATTTTAAAATGCTAGAAGGGGACTAGTCCTGAGTTTGATTCCCAGTACCACATTAAAAAAATGAAAAGATAATTTTAATAGTATGTCATTTAATATATATTAAAGTATCTTTCAACAAGATCACTATCAAATATTTTACATTTTTTGTACAATTTCTTTAAAAACATGTATATTTTATCCTTAACAGCCCACTCATTTGAATACTACATTGTTGCAAATACTTGATCTGCATAGGTATCACAGTTTTCAGTTGATAAAGTAGAGTCACATCCCCAAGTTGTTTGGACACACTTAAATATTTAATAATTGAATATCACTTTTGAAATGAAAATGGAAAACATTAAAAATTTACTTTCAAGCACCCTGGCCACGTTTTAAGTGCTCAGTAACAGCACATGGCTATCAGCTGCCATATTGAAAAATACAGCTTTAAAAAATGCTCTCCTCCATAGAGTCACTTAGGACATTCATTTTTTTCAAAATGTGGGCATTTGGCCTTCTCATTTATGATGAGAAATTAATCGTAATTAATATTCTCAATATTCTCCATTTCCTTCTTAATTAGCTTCAAATTCCTCCCTCCCTTACTTCCTTTTATTCCAAGATATACCAGTTCATGTGATTATCATCTAGAGTCCTAGTTCCTGCGACTAAACCAGCTCAGTATAATGAGGTAAGCTTAGGGCTAAAGGCCTTTCTTGAGCCTTCCTTTGCTTCAGTCATATACAGCCCTCTGTAATTTGCAAGTACTTTACATTTTCATAGTACTTTCATATCTAGTTTGAATGTAGCAATTATATAAGTAGTAGATCTGGTATTCTGTTTTATAGATAAGAAAATAACTGCCAGGAGGATTATACAGTATATTTTCCCAAGTCACATAGATCATGAATTTATTTTTATGCTTTATTTATTTACCCTGAGACCTCAGTGTGTTGCCCAGGCTGGCTGCAAATTCCTAGGCTCAAGTGATCCTGCTGTCTCAGCCTCCTGAGTGGCGTCAAGCATGTGCCACTGTGTCCAGCAAAACTGATTTTTTAACTTCTATTCTACTGCCTTTAGACTGTGCTTTAGCACCATATCCTTCAGGAAAGGCAGCCAGAGAATGTCAGAGCCAGCCTGTTCTTGCTCCATCCAATCTTACAGTGTATCATAAGCAGTCCTAAAGAGTTTTTAAGATCCTCTTTAAAAATTCCTTATTTTTAGATCATATCAAATTACCTGACATAAACTGGGGAACTCTCCTGTTACCCTCATGTTTATAAGAAATTGAATATTCTCATTTTTAGAAAACATCATTCTTGGATTCATTTAAATTACTGTCTTGCAGTGTGTGGGCCAGGAAGACCGCATCTCCTTGTTTATGTAGACGTAGACCCATGAAATAAATGGGAACAGAGCTATTACAATGGCAAGAAGCAGCTGAATTCTTCCAACTGGACTCCTATGAAGACATACAAAAATTATTATAAGTAAAAATTTAATAAAAATTATGGGTTGCTTGGGAGACCAAGGATAAAGATTGAATTGGTAAAACAATTACACTTTAATATATTTTTTCTTAATTCTTTTTTTTTTTTTTTTCTTTTTGAGACAGGGTTTCGCTTTGTAGTTCAGGCTGGCCTATTTTTTCTTAATTCTTTAAAAATTTTATTTAGTACATGTTTGCAGTCCATAAGGATTACTTCTATTAGGAGGAGTTGGTACATGTATATATCACATCTTAATTCTTTTTACCTTTCTTCCCCTCCATCCTTTTGTCCCCTTGTCATTTTTAACAATTCTTTAAAATGTAATCCACTGACACGTAGAAATTTGTCATACACACACACACACACACACACACATATATTCAATACAACTGTTTATATGTGTTGCAAGTATCTTGTCTCGTTTAAATGATTTCTTGTGAGGAACACTGATTAATTAGTCAGTGTTAAAATTGGTCTTTTCCTAGTGTGTACGAAACCTTTCCTTCCCTAAGCTCTGGAGAATATTGTAAATTTCCCTAGAAGTTTTGTTTTCTCTGTTTTACTAGATCTACATTTACCTGGAATTGAATTTTATGAAGATTTGAAGGTAAAGGTTGTCTCAGTTGATTCCTTAAGGATACAGACACTTTTCGTTTAACAACTAAGTTCCATTCCTGTGACTAGATCATTAAATTAATTGGTTACTAAATGAGGAATTATGTATGGTTTATACATTACAATATTCAGAACAAGGAAATGATCAAAGGAAACTCCAACCTGGTGACTTTGCTTTTATTTGCATAATTCCTACATGAAGTATTATTGTAAGGCATAAAAATATCAGACTATAGTACTATACTGTATCATACAACCAGCGAAAATTACAGCACTGTATAAACAAAGAGTACTGTAAAAAACCTAACAGTAAGGCTCTATAAACAAGATGTTCAGAATTGTATCCAAAAGGGGTTATAAACCAGAAGAGTCATTAAACAGGTAGGTTGTTAAATGAAGAATATCTGTATTTGATTTTTCCAGGCACTATTTATTGAAAAGTCTGCCTGTCTTGGCTGCTCTGCAGTGCCATGTTTACCATGAGCCAAGGAATCATACGTGCATGGATCTGTCCTGTACTGTGTTTCATTAGCTGGTTTATGTATCATGTTGCCAGTATAGGCTTATCCTTCCAGTTATTTAGGTTTTCTTTCATTTTCCATAATATTTTATAATTTTATGTGCAAAGATTTTTCATGTTTTATAGATTTATTTTTATAAAGCTTCCTATTTTGGGTATAAATAGTAACCTTTCAACATTGTGGTACTTATTAATAGAAATGTAGATGGTTTTTGTACATTGACCGAGCAATTAGTAATCTGGATAAACCTGCCTGTTCTAGTAACTTTTTAGATTCTTTTGGTTTTCTCTATATGCAGAGATACCTTTCACCCACAAATTATGAAAATTTTATTTCCTCCCATTCCTTGTGCTTTTAATTTTATTCTTTATTATTGTAATAGAACATATTGAAAAATGGCATTAATGGCTCATCTCATCTCATTTCTGATCTCAGAGGGGAATTTCTCAACTACTTCTAAGTATCATGCTTTACCAGGTATCTAAATCTGTATTCATACCTGTATTCTGGGAGTGTTTATCCTGAATAGAAATGTTGAATTTTTTTGGATGGTGCTTACAGTTCAAGAAGAGTATACTTTTCATTTTATTTCACTAACATAGTGGGAAACATTGGTTTTTAAGTTATAAACTAATTGTATCCTAGAATGAAACCACTTTGGTTGTTGGGTTCTATTTTGCAGGTTTTAAATTTGTTAATATTTTGTTCAGGATTTTTCCTTCTCTGGTCATGAATGGGACTGCTGTATAATTTCCCCTTCTTGGCAAGTTTTGTTATGTCCTCAAAAAATGAAATGGAAAATGTTTCTTCTTTTCTAGTTTCTGAAGTATCTGTTGATTGGCATTATTTTTTCCTTAAATGTTAGAGTTTTTTTAGCTATACTACCTAGGACTACAGTTTTGTTTAGGAAAAGTTTATATTATGGACTCAATTGCTTTAATAGGTATGTGACTTCTTATGGAAGTTTTGGTCAGTTGAATTTTTTTTTTTTTTTTGAGACAGGGTCTCGCTTTGTAGTTGAGGCTGGCTCTGAGCTCACTATGTAGTCCAGGCAAGCCTCGAACTCAGCAATCCTCCTGTCTCTGCCTCCTGAGTGCTGGGATTACAGGCGTGAGCCACCACACCTGGCACTGTGGTATGTGGTATTGATTGCTGGTGGGTGTGAGTCTCCATGCCCAGCATTGTATGTGGTTACCGGGGATCGAACCCAGGACCTTGCGCTTGCGAGGCAGGCACCGGAACCACTGAGCTAACCCTCCAGCCCGGTCAGTTGAATTTTTAAATAATGTTCATTTAATCTAAATTTTCAAATTTAATGGCATAAGGTTTTTCCTGGTATCCCATTTGAAAATCTGTTAGATATATCACAGTGTTTTCTCATTCCTGATATTTTTCATTTGTGCCTCCTCTTGTTTGTGCTCACTCTTTTATGTAGTTTTCTTTTTTGTCTTATCAGTGCTTGTCAATGTTATTGATCATTTTAGAGAATCCATATTTGGCTTTATTGATGCCTTCTTTTTAATTTTTTTTTTTTTTTTTTGGTGGTGAAGGTTGAGCCTGGGGCCTTCTCACTGAATTATAACTCCAGCCCTTTAAAAATTTTTAAATTTGAGAAAGGATCTTGTTGAATCACTAAATTCCCCAGGTTGGGTTTAATCTTGCATTCCTGCCTTATCCTCCCCATTTGGGAATAATAAGCATGTAGATTTAATTCTCTATTTTTATGTCAATTTTTCTTTCAATATTTTTCTGCTTTTATGTTTATATTCTTGCTACTGTAGGTTTAACTTGCTGTTCTTTTTCAAACTTCTGGAACTGGAGAATTCCTAATTTCTCTCAAGGTTAGCTAATTAATTTTCAGGCTTTCTTGCCTTTTTTTGCCTCTCTTAGATATATGTATTTAAGTCCATAAATTTTCCTATAAGCATCATTTTTAGCTGCATCCCACAAAGTTTGGTATGTAGTGATCTCCTTATTCAGCTAAAAATATTTTCTAATTTCCATTCTGATTTCTTTTTTGGACCAGATATTATGTGAAAGGTTATTTCCTAACTTCTAAATAATCAGTGGTTAACTATTTTTTGGTTAATAATTTCTAGCTTATTTACACTGTGGTCAAAGAACACAGTCCTTTGAATTGTGTTCAGACATTTTTTTTTTAAATGGCTGACTAGCTAGTCTATTCGTAAATATGCGGTGTATGTGTGAAAAGAAAGTGGATTTTGTAATTCTTATTTGGGTGTTTTATGTATATCCATTAGGTCAAGTTTTTTATTGTGTATTTAAGATTTACGACTGAGCCATGTCCTGAGCTCAATTCTAAAGGTAGAGGTGTAAAAATGAAACTAAACATTTATTACAAGAAAAGTTATGTAAAGTACTTTACAGCCTGAGAGGGAGGCATGTTTTCCTAACTATGATTCCAGATGCAGAAGCAGTAAGTGAAAGCAGGGACAAATTTTGCTCTCATATATCAACCTCAACCCAAAAATCCTTTTCTTGGCAAAGTATATTTGGCATGAGCAAAGGAATAGGATAATAACAGAGTACAAAAAGCATTTTCAGCTTATCAATAAAAGATAAGAGAACTAATATAAAGAGAGCTTCTAAAAATAGAGAAGACCAACAACCTGAAAATTAGGTTAAACCTGTATCTCTAAATATGAACCAATATTTTATGGAAAAAGAAATGCAAGTGGCTCTTAGCCATATGAATCTCTCCTCTCTCTTTGTGAAAAACTTTGAGTCATGATAATTTAGTACATATACATTTAATGTGATTTCTGATGTATTTTAGGTTTAAATCTCTCTTAACATGTGCTTCCTTTTTGCCCTTCTTGCTTTGTACTTTTCCCAATTTTTCCTGCTTTCTGCATTCAATTTCTATTCTTCAGAGGTTACCCTAAAGCCTACAAAATGAATCGCTGACTTACCAGAATTTGTACTTTAACTTATTTCAGAAAATCCAAGATCCTTAAAATACTTCAACTCCATTTAGCCCCTTCCAATCTATATATAACTGTTGTCATGTATTTTTATTATATATATTTAAGCTCCCCCAAACATTGTTATTCTTGGGTTATAAGTTAATATTAATTTATTTGTATATACTCTACTATGTGTCTTTTCTTTGCTCTTCTTTTCTGAATTTCTTAGGCTGACAGCTGCCTGTGACTATGTGGGCCTTGAGGAAACAATGTTCCTCAGGAGTATCTGAGTAATCATGAATATTTAAATCAATTATTGCTCATTTTCCTTAGAAAAGGAAAGGTTTCTTCCAGAGATTCCTATTTTCATTTGCATATCAGAATTTTAATAATGACCTAACTGTTTATCTTGAGGGTCATCTGATTTTAACTGATGAGTTAAAAACTTACTGTGAGGAACTGTGGCAGAGGCTCATCCATGCTGTAATAATCACCAAACCAGACAGCTCCCTGTAAGATAGCATACATTTCATACTTTGAATGCAGTATCGCTTATTTCAGGTCAGGGGGAGGGACAGTATGGCCAAAAAAGCACTCCTGGTTTTGATTTGGTCTCTTTACATTTTCAGAGGGCTCACTGTAAGGTGAGCTCAAACCAGTGCACAACTGGAACCCATACTGGAGGAGATTGTGGAGGGAAATGGTTTCTAGTATAAATCGGTCACTGGGGGAGTATGTGCTTCTAGTGTATTATGTGCTATATGTACTGTAGGTCTATATTTTTTACACAGAATAAAGAATAGTTGTATTCAGCCATGGTGCCAGTGGGAGCCACTCCTGGAGCTCACTATACTTCCTGAGCTTCCAGGTGGAGGCAATTCAGCCTCTGTGGTCTGCATTCCCATCTGCAGACCCAGCTCCACTGCTTCTCCAGTTTTCTGAGGGTAGCAAAGCAGTACCTTATCCACGATCTCTCATTTATGGGTCCCTGAAAGTTGATGTTGGCAGGTAGCAGCGGAGAGGTGAAAAAGAAGGGGATTCATAGTAAGATCAAGAGTCATGGGTGGGAGGAAGCAAAGGAAGAGGCCGTAAAATAGGAACAGTTGGCCATGACAGAGAGGAGGTGACATGAGACACACAAAGGCAAGGCTAATGAAGGGCTGATTTAAAACACTGCACTACGCCATGGCTGATCACACTTGTAGATAAGAGTTCCACTTAGCCAGAGCTGAATCAGTGCTAACAGAGCTTTCACCCTGGTAGGCCGGGCTGAGTATTACTGTACTTACTCTTGCTGGTTTCAAGGAAGTCAAGATCCTCAGACCTCGAGAGTAATATAACGAAATAGGCAAAGACTGCTGGTGGTAGGAATAATGGAGTTGGGTAGACACGGCTTGGGGGTTTGAATCCCATACCTTCCCTGCTCTGCATGGTACAGTTGGGGGAGTTAAATCATCATTGTAATAGGTAAGATGAAGTTTTAAAGAAGTGAAAGATTTCTCATTTCTACACCTACTCCCATCCCTAGAGCAAAAGTCACTGCTCACCTGCCTTCTTCCTCGTGTAAGATGCTGTGCTGTGCGTGACGCAAGAGGGAGTATGCCAAGCCTGCAGCCCATGCCAGGCAGAGCGAGATGTGTGCTGCAGAAATACTCTTCCAAATAGAGCTACCTGAAAGTAGATATCCTGATGTTGTTAGACACAGAATCTCATCCTCAAAAAATGATCTCTCTTCTGGTTTTGAGATAATCTGCTTTCAGGAAGGGCATTCAGAAAAAAAAAATTTGAGGAACAACATAGAGATTGGAGCACTAATTATAACAAAAGTACAGTATTCCCTTTCCTGTGACAATTGCCCTCAACCTCTCCTCCCCCTCTGGTACTGGGGATTGAACTTAGGACCTTGTTCTTGCCAGGCAGGCAGGGCTCCACTGAGCTACATCCCTGGCCCTGCCCTTACTTAGGGAACTCGCCCTTCCCACACCACTAATCAGTGTGCCAGTGCAATGACCCTTTGGTCAAACAAGCACTTATCACCTTACCCAGTGATGATGAATCAGGGTTGATAATTCAGTTTTGATTCTTTGATGGAGTAAAGAAACTATCTTGCTAGGTGTGGTGGCACACACCTGTAACTCCAGCATTTAAGCGGTTGAGGCTGGAGGATTGCTAAGTCCAAATATCACCTGGGCAATTTAGTGAGTGGGTGAGATCCTGGCTCCAAGTTAAAAAAAAAAAAAAAGTTTTTCAGATGTAGCTGTGTAAAAGGTCTGGCTCAAGCCTCCATACCGAAAAGGAGGAACAGAGGGAGGGAATCTATATTTTCTGGAACTTCACGTCCTAGAGATGAGAAATGGGAACTCAGGGCTATCACTTGGAAGCCAGGAGTGAAGTCAGGGCGGCACATGGCAGACCAGGGAGAAGCCCAAATGCTGTGTCCATCAGCACCACCCACAGCCTGCCAGTAAACTGTGCCAGAATATTTTCTTCTTACTTTAGAGTACATGAGAGTTTAGGGTTTTTTTTTTCTTGGTTTATAATCAAAGGAACTCAATTTATGCACCCTACAAAATGTAGACAGCTAACTAGGAGCCTGGTCAAGGAACATGGCCATCTAGGGAACCAGGATTTTCTAAGTGAGAATCAGTAGTCTTTATCCTAATGGTTCTGAGAACTTTGGAGCCCCACATGCAGAATCTGTTTTAACTTAATTTTCTGTTAAGAATTGTCTTTCAGGAGACTGGAGATTTAGCTCAGTGGTTCTGGTACCTGCCTAGCAAGCACAAGGTCCCTGGTTGGATC
>PVIC010024713.1:0-25836 GCA_004025085.1 Thryonomys swinderianus
CTGAGCTCACTATGTAGTCCAGGCAAGCCTCGAACTCAGCAATCCTCCTGCCTCTGCCTCCTGAGTGCTGAGACTACAGGTGTGAGCCACTATGCCCAGCACTGTGAGGTGTGGTTTTGATTGCTGTGGTTACCGTATTGAACTAGGGCCTAGCAAGCAGCAGAACCATTGAGCTAAATCTCTGGCCCAAGTCTGGTTATTTTAACAGACCATTTTAACAGACTATACAGTTTTACAACTTAAAACTATCTTTAGATACATCCCATACATTCCGGGGAGATAGTTTCATCTTTGGGAAGGGCTGGGCAGGCAAGGTCATATGAGGGCATGTACATGTAGTTAGGTAAAAGGTCACATTCTTAAGGCTTTGGCTAGCAGCAGTGGGTAATGTAACATGGAACTCTGGTTATGTGAGCCTTATAATCTGGACTTTGTACAGGCCCAGAACTTTATCCTTTTGAGCTAATGTTTGGAACCACAGGCATGTGTGGGCTTTGTCTATAGCTAATTATTAAGAAAGTAGAAGGGAAAAATCACATCTCCTTTGCTTTTCAATGACCCTGCCCCAGCCACCGATCTCCCAGCCTGCTAATAACTGACTTTCTGCCACACATGAATCATGTTCAGGTGCACAGTCCGGGGGCATTAAACACATCCACACTGCTGTGCAGCCATCACTGTATCCACCTCCAGGACAGCTCCCCAGAAGGAATTTCTGTATCCATTAGTTACTGACTTCTCCCCCCACTCCCCAGCCTTTTCCCACCCAGTTCTAGGAGCTCACGACTGTAGGGATCTGCAGCCCACTGTCCCAGGCAGTAAAAGGAATTTACTCAGGCAAGGGAAAGAGTGAAGATAAGCATGGACTCAGGCACCAGGGTACACTGTCAAACAGAGACACAAGGAGTTTCAAAGCCGCAGCATCAGGCTAAGAGATCGGGACCTTGATGAGAGTTTGAGCACGTGGGGAAAGGGTCAGGGCAGCAAATGTGATTATCTAAAGAATGTCTTTGTACAGATCATGTAGCACAGAGGCCCCAACCCCCAGGCCCCAGGTAGGTACTGGTCCTGTTAGGAACCAGGCTACACAACAGGAAGGGAGCAGCAGGCCAGTGAGCAAGTTTCATCTGTATGTACAGCCACGTCCCCTCCCCTGTTACCACTTGTGACAGCGAACTGATTGTGACAACTAAATCGGATCAGCATAGCTTTGGGCATGGCTGGGAGGCTTAACTAAAGACAAATGTCCCACCCTGGATGTGTGTGGCATCAATCAGTAGAGTTGTTCCGAAATGGAATAAAGGGGAACAAAGGAGGAAGGGCTGCTTCTGTTTCTTTGGAGGAGCTCCAGTCTTCCCCTCACCTTGGACATTGTCTCTGGCTTCCAGCGCAGACTCTTCAGATTTTCGTAGCACCCGTCCATCAGTCCCCTGATCCAAACATGTGTGAGACCGTACAGTGAGCTCCAGGCCTTCAGTCTTCGATCAGATCCAGTGCAAGGTCAGCCCTTTTTGCACCACGCTACACCTGCCTCTGTGGGCAACCGTTGTAAGCCTACCCTGTACATCCTTCTGTGTCATCAGTTAAACAACAGGGAAGTGATTGGCACAGGCACAGACAAGCAATTAGCCAAACAACTGGACAATGCTCATCCGGGGAATGCACACAAAAGCCAAGAGATGTCAAAAGACAAAACCTGTCAGATGCTGGTGAAGACGCCGAGGGAAGGGAGCCTGCATACACTGTTGGTGGGAATGAGTGAGTCAGACAGCCATCAGGGAAAACAGGATGGAGGCTCCTCAACACACTAAAACAACACCTGTGTGTAACCCCAGCCCTCGGGAGGCTGAGGCAGGAGGACTGCTGTGAGTCCGAGGTAGCCTGGCTACATAGTGAGCTCAGGACCAGCCTGAGCTACAAAGTGAGACCCTGATCAAAAAACTAGAAAAAAAAAAAGTCACTGAGCTAAGTAAGTGGTGATGGATATTATAGCAGGGGTCGCAGTAAGTTGTCACATGCTCCCCTTTGCCACCACTCTAAACTTCACCCTGGACTCCTGTCCTCCCTTTCCCAGCAAAAGACTGAATCCCTGCCTGTGTGGTCAGGAAGCACAGTGGGTCTGAGCCCAGTCTGAGAAGCAAGGACTGTGTTTCTGAGGGTCCCTGGCTGCCTGGGGCTGTGACTCACTCAGGAGCCCGGGCTGGGCTCCAGGCAGGAACAGTGGCTTTTCACTCACACGCGATGCCACTCAAGCCACCAGTGTGCATCCTCACCCTGGACCTGGGGAGGAAGGAGAGACCCAGGGCAGGTTCCTCCGAGGAGGGGATGGCAGTAGCCCCAAGGTCCTGCCAGAGGCAGGTTCAGGAAGCACTAAAAGAGGCTGTGGTGGGAGCTGATCCCAACCGCTGGAGTGACACTAAGAGGACAGGAAAACACACCCAGGTATTTGGTCACGGCAATGAAAAGCTAATAGGAGGCAAAATGGCCCCAGGGCAGAGGGGCGGGTCTGGGCTGGAGCACAGCAGGGGCATAGATACAGGTAGACTGCAGCACACCTGGAGGACAGGGCAGAGGGCAGAACCGAGGTGCAATGTGCCGGAGGGAGAAGTAGGCAGGATGACCCCATGCGGGGCTGTGGATCTGGAAGGGATCCAGGTCCTGTGGCTGACACAAAACTCACCACAAACTGGGGGCCTAAAACACGGGAATCTGTTCTCTCTCCAGCATGGGACCCACAGGTGTGGATCCCTCAAGGTGCACGCTCCATGGAGGACCCTTCTTGCCTCTTCCAGCTCCTGGTTTCCCTGGCTTGTGACCACATCACTCCAATCTGTCTTTACACATCCCTCTCCTCTGTCCCCTTTGTGTGTCTCATGAAGACACCTGTCATGGGACCTGGACCCACCCAGTAACTATCTCATCTCCAGACCCTTTAACTGAATCTGCAGTTCCAAAGAAGGTCACATTCATGAATCCCAGGCCTTAGGATGTGGACTATCTCAGAGGGCACCCTTCAGGGGCCAGCCTAGGAGATCCTCTGGGCCTGGTGAACTTGGTGTGTCTATTACGTGCCTTGGGTTCTCAGCAAACAACCAGCACTTACAGCCACAGGACTGAGGTGTGTGCTCAGACCTGGTGTCCAAAGGCCAGGCCTGAGATGGGACTTGGGTGTAACTTGCCAGAGTGTGACAACCTCAGGTTTAGTGCCCTCCATGCCAGGCAAGCTGCCACCCTTCTCAATCTTGTATCTGCTGAGCTCTGTCCAAATTCCTGAGTCACAGAAGCCCCAAGCATGACAAACGGAGTTCTGTGTATGGTGCTTTGGGGAGGCATGTTATGGGGCCATGGCAACCACACAGCTGCCCTCCCCCACAGTCAGGCAGCCCTGGCCCAGCATCCAGCTCCTCCCTGGGAAGCAGCCGGGATCCCACTGCCTCTCCAGCCCTTCTCATCCATGTTCCCCACAGGGACAGACAGGCTCTGACCATCCCTGCTGCTGACCAGGCCAGGGCCACACCCCCACACCTCTGGGCTGTGTCTCTGTCTGGGTTCTAGAACACAGGACAGCCATGTTCCTTTAAAGGTTCATCTTTAAAGATTCATGAACCTTTAAAGCTCTTGGCCTGCTTCCTGTAGAATTCCAAGAGCTGGGCTGCAAGCTTGCCTAGGTGCCTTGACCAGAAGTCTCTGTGCTGTGCCTCCTGCATGGGGCTGCCGTCCTCCCCATGACAGGGCTTCCTAGAGCAACCTGTGGCACTGGCACAGGACAGACAGGGGTGACCAGGACCCTCAAATGAGAGCCAACAAGTTGCCAAGAACTTCAGTGGGGAAGGACAGTAGTCACCCAGGGTGACCAGACAGGTGCACGTGTTCGGTTTGGATTTGAAGAGCCCAGATCCCATATGCGGAAGGCTTGGCTGCCCGCTGATGGTTTCTGGAAAGGGACCGAAGAAAGGGCTCTGACTGCACTAACTCATAAAATGTGTAAAAGAAAACACAGAAGATCTTTGAGCTCTTAGGTAAAGGGATCTTAGACACCTTAATAAAAGCACAACCAGCCAGGCACGGTGGTGCACACCTGTAATCCCAGCACTCGGAAGGCTGAGGTAGGATAATGACCACAAGATCGAGGCCAGCCTGGACTACATAGTGAGACCTTGTATCCAAAAATAAATAAATAAATAAAAAGTAAATCAAATCAAATCAAATAACAAGCCAGAGAGACTGGGAATACTTGTATATATACATTTGGTAAAAGTCTTCTATACAGAATACATAAAGATACTTTTTATCTCAATGATAGGGCAAATTTTTTTCAGCACTGGAGACTGAATCTATGCCTTCATGCTGAGCTATTGCCCCAGCCCTCTGTTAGCAAAGAGCCCACCAAAGGCTGAGGGTATAGCTCAGTGGTAGAGCATGTGCTCGCCATCACAAGGCCCTGGGTTCTGTGCTCCTCTGCTTTTCATCAGAGAAGACACAGAATGTCTTGTAGCGCATAATAAAGTGCTCAACAGCATTCATCTTTTTTTTTTTTTTTTTTGAGACAGGGTCTCGCTTTGTAGTTCAAGCTGCTCCTGAGTTCACTATGTAGCCCAGGCAAGCCTTGAACTCAGCAATCCTCCTGTCTCTGCCTCCCGAGTGCTAGGATTACAGGCATGAGCCACCATGCCCAGTATTGTGGTATGTGGTATTGATTGTTGGTGGGTGTGAGTCTCCACGCCCAACATTGTATGTGGTTACCGGGGATCGAGCTCAGGACCTTGCACTTGAAAGGCAGGCACTGGAACCACTGAGCTAACCCAACAGCATTCATCTTTAAGGAAATGTAGAGTAAAACTACAGTGAGATTCCAGAAAGCATTGAAATGGCTTTAATAACAACTAGATAATACCAAATATAGAGAATGTAGAGAAATTGAAACCTTCCTAACAGGGGGTAAGTATGTAAAATGGGGAGTTTGAGGCCAGCCTAGGCAACCTAGCAAGAGACCCTAGTACAACAAAACAAAAACAAACAAAAACAACCCATGAACTGAGCAATTCCAAAATCCACCCAAAAAATGAAAACACATGAGCGAGTGTTCAGGGTAGCAACTGCATCTCCATGAAGTACACAGCTGAGCCCCTCTGGCAGCTGAGGGCCGCGGAGCACTGAGCTGTGGCAGAGGCTAAAATCATCTGCAAACTGGACAGCCTGACCTGGGCAGTAAGCACTGGCCGCCCATCCGCCCGCCCATCTGGAGACTCCTTGCCCGCTCCACTCTTCTCCACACAAAGAAGTTTCCAGCCCAAATAAGGCTGCACTCCTGCCATGCCCCTGGCACAAAACATAATTTCAAGTGCCAAGGTTGTAACTTGGTCCCAAAACTTCCCAACGCAGCATGGTGCCGAGCAACCCACTGGCCCTGTTCCCCAGGGTAGCGCCCCAAACAAACCAAGGTAAACACTGTGTGTGGGACCGGCTGGCTGCAGTGCCCAGACCTCCTGGCACAGAACAGAAGTGCACTGTCACCTGAGAGGAAGCCAGGCACCCATGCTGGCCAGGGCTGGGGACCAGTGACTTCTATGGGCTGTTGACTGGCTTCTGGGTCCCTGAGCACTTTCATCTCTGCCAGGAGCCATAAGGATCGTTTGCTGGCCCTGCTGTCTGAGCAGGTTGGCCATTTACTGCGGCTGTCTCAGTCCATGTCACTGTAGTTCGGCAAGATGAGGACAAGGACAGTGAGCCAGGCCTTGTGCACCTAACTTGTTTAATCTTCCCGACAACTTCTGACCCCATCTTACAGATGAGGAAGCAGGCATGGAGGATTAGCTTGGGGACACGTCAGGGCTGATCCCCAAAACCAGGCACTGCAACTGGCCATGTGGCCCCTTGTCACCTAGGGGGGAAAGGGCAGGGCCTCCTCCAGAGGGATGAGGCTGGCGCCCCACACCCAAAGGTTTCCCACCACGGCGGAGGCCACACTGAGCCGCTCCTGCGGGACAGTCCACAAGCTCACACCCACTGGCCAGGGAGACGTCTGGCTCTGGGGCACTGTTTTACTTTCTTCAAACAAACCTGTCCTGCTGGACTGGAGGTTTTCAGGCAGCCAGCTGCAAACATTTTCCTAATGAAGTCTCTCTAGGATGAGAAATGGAAAATCTGGATGCTGCCTCTGTCAACTCTGACATTTTAGCAGAATGTCCCCAACAGACGAGCGGTGAAATTGGGAAAGGGGCGGATGCTCAGGCATGGCAAGCTGGGGTGCAGTGCCCACCACTAGACACCGTGTGGAACAGCACCACAGAGACCGCCTACCAGGGCCCAGACCATGCCAGGGCACAATGCTGCCTGTGGCTTGGCGCAGGTGGACGGTTCCCACCTGCTTTGAAGGCTGAGGAGACATGACACCAGGGGTGGTGGCACTGGCATTCTCAGGCCCCCTGCCAAGGCTGGAGATTTCTTGTACCCAGCCCTTCCTGCTAGGATGGCCCACAGTGGGGCACCTGGGTGGAGGTGCAGGGCTTAGACTCCAGTTCCAGAGGCTGGAGGTAGGTTCTACACTGACTCCATGTCCAGAGTACAGAGACCAACACAGTCCACAGATGTAGATATGGCTGGACCAGCAAAGACCTTCTGGGGCAAGTGACAAAAGCCCCAGGGAAACTTTCTTTTCTTTTCTTTTCTTTTTTTTTTTTTTTTTGAGACAGGGTCTCGTTTTGTAGTTCAGGCTGGCTCTGAGCTCACTATGTAACCTAGGCAAGCTTCGAACTCAGCAATCCTCCTGTCTCTGCCTCCCGAGTGCTGGGATTACAGGCGTGAGCCACCCTCCCACCCCCGCACTGTGGTATGCGGTATTGATTGTTGGTGGGCGTGAGTCTCCACGCCCAGCATTGTATGTGGTTGCTGGGGATTGAACTCAATACCTTGTGCTTGCAAGGCAGGCGCCAGAACCACTGAGCTAACCCTCCGGCCCTTCTTTTCTTTTTTTTGAGATGGTCTCACTTTGTAGTTCAGGCTGGCCCTGCAGTCACTATGGAGCCCAGGCAAGCCTCGAACTCAGCAATCTACCCAGCACTGGGCTATGTGGTACTGACTGATGGTGAGCATGAGTCACCACGCCCGGTATTGTTGTCTGTATTTACTGGGGATCGGACCAGGGAACTTATGCTTGCCAGGCAGGCACTGGAACCACTAAGCTAAATCCCCGGCCCAGGCAGACTTTCTTAAGCTAGAAACAATTACTAGTCCAGGACACTATGAAGGATGGAGTGGAGGTCAAGTGCAACTGAACCCAGATGCCCTGATGATATTGGTCTGTTTCCCTCTGGCCTCCTCCTGTCCCAAGACAGTTTCCTTGAGAAGATGGGGAGCATGGCTGGCTGCTGCCACCTCCAGTGGAAGAATAGCGTACGTCTTTCTTTCAGCATCCATGTTGATGCCTAGGCAGAACGCTAGCTGGCCATTTCCATTCCAGCCCATCACTGGGCCTGGCCTTGCTGTGGCCAGAAGGGTGAGGACCTAGGATCCTGCTGGACATATGCGGCCTTCCTGTGTTTGATCCAGGGCCCAAGCTGAGGACCAAAGGTGAGGGATATAAAGACAAAGTGGCCACCTCTGCCCCCATCCATGGAGAACCACATTCTAAAGGTTCCAGCCCCTGCTGCTCTCAGGGACACCAGGGGCACAGCCTCTGCCTGCGCGGCACTGCTGTGCTCCTGGCAGCACTGACTGGCTTTTAATGTCTAAATGAGCTCTATATGCCACTTACATACCAAACGCAAGAGAGACCCTGTCCCCTTCCCTTTCCCAGTGATCCATTCCAAAAGCCACTTTCAGGCTGGGTGTGGTAGCACATGCCTTTAATCCTAGCTTCTTAGGAGGCCCAGGCAGGAGGATCACAAGTTCAAGCCCAGCCCGGGCAGCTTAGCAAGACTCTCTCAAAATAAAAGTAAATAAATAAAAGACATGGAGTATGATTCAGTGGCAGAGAGCTTGTCTAGTATGTGTGAGGTGCTGAGTTCAATTCCTAGTACCACGAGTAAATAAAGTCACTTAGGAAGCAAGACATTCAGAGAGTGGCTCTGGCCTGGCAAAGTGACCAACACGTGTGGCCTGGCAGGGAGGACACACTCCTCAGAGTATGGAGTACTGGAGAAAAGGCACCTGGGGGACAGTGGTGTGACCACAAGGCAGACGTGCCCCAGACGGGGCTGAGCCCGAAGTCAGGGACACGTCAGAGGTGGGTCAAGGAGCTAGGCGGCACCCCGAAGGCCATGGGAACATAAGTGACACAAAGGACATGTAGGACAGGGGGCAAAGGCCTGAGTTAGGAGAGTGCAGCAGGGAGGAGGACGGCCCTGGGGCCCCACAGTTGAGAGGACGGCTCTCCTTCCTATTAGTGGAAACCTGTGGTGGGGACCGGAAAGGAGAGTCGCGCCTCCACCAGGCAGCCTCTCCCTCTTTCCACCCTGCCTGGGCCTGATTTCCTCAACAGTTTTACAGTGCCAAGCTTTCTAATCACAAACCCCCATCTCATGGGCAGAAAAGTGAAGCAAAGCCAGACGTGGTAGCGCACACCTGTCATCCCTTGAGACCAGCCTGGGTTACTAGAGTTCAAGGCCGGCCCGAAGTCCATGGCCAGAACAACTCAAAAAACAAAGTCAAGCAATTGTCTTTCCCTTCCCCTCATCATCTGCTGGCAGGACAGGGATGTCCCCAGAAGCAGCCCTGCACACCCACACTTCCACATACCTGCGTGTCGTCTATGCCAATGCTTAGATGCTCTGAAGGTTGACAGCAAATGTCAGCCACTCCAGTGTCTAGTGCCCACTCCAAGAAAGGGATGTTGGTGCAAGAAAGGGAAAGAAAGTTCACCTGAGACCCGTCAAACATACTCTAGACTGTATGCAGGTATTTTTTATTTCATTTGAACATAATTTATGTCCTTTTGAAATAAGTGCCTGAGACTGAAATACTCTGCTGAGGTTCTTGTAAGTATTTGGCAAAGTGCTTAGAGAGGTCTGGATCCGTCAGCGTTGGCGACATGGATGCTCCAGGATGTGCTCTCCCAGGACAGCCCCCGGGGAGCCCAGTCCCCACGCCCATGACAGAGAGAGGACAGCACACTCCGGAAGCCTCCCTCACCACAGCCCACAGGGGAAGCAGCAGCATGGGCACCAGGGGACACAGGAAGGCGCTACAGCTGGGCAGGTGGGGTGCGTGGGGAGAAAGTCCCTTCTCAGGACATGTCTCCCAAGGGCATGCAGGGCCCTGGGGCCTCTTGTTTTCTCTCAGTGCCCTTGTCCTAAAGCACTGAAGCCAGCCAGCCACCCAAGGAACCCATGACAGAGTCTGAAAACCAGGCACGTCTCCAAGGAAACGGCACTTTCCCTAGAACCACATGCCGGGATTTCAGTCTCACAGGGATAAGAGACCAGGAAAGGTCCCAGGCTGGGAAGCTTTACCCCGAGGACGGTCCTGTGCCCTGGCCTTGGCACCAACTGCAGGCTCTCCCTCCAGGAGGCCACCATCACGTGCCCTTCTCCTTCCTCTTGCTCGCCCGCTGGCTGCTGAGCTCCCCCAGCTTCTTGTCCAGCCTCTTCTGTAGCTGGGCCCTCTTGGCAGGGTCCAGAGACCTGTCCTTGGTCCCGCTGCCGGCGTAGACTACGCCCTCCCTGCTGATTCTCTGTCGGGCATGGGTACGCGCCTTCTCACCGCAGCCGTGGATCTGGGGAGGATGGAAGAGTCAGGGGGGCTGCACGGAGTAAGCGTGCATGGCGGGGACATGCACAGGTGCCTGCACATCCGCCATCAAACACCATGGGGACTGGCGAGTCCCAGTGTGAGACCCTGCGAGGCTCCCCCACCCCACATGCACCAGACACTGTGGACAGGCAGCAGCGCCCCAAGTGACCACAGTCCCCGTGGCACCTCCCGCTGCACCCCAGGCCCAAGCGGCTCCAAGCTGCAGCCAGTGCAGCAATGTCATGGTGCTACTGACACTCAGTGCTGCCCCACTTCAGAGTCAAGCCTGATGCACCCAGGCCCCAGCCAGCCTCCCCTTCTGCTCCAGCTCCAACTATACCCACGGCTTCCACAGGCTGGAGGGGCTGCTCTCCCGCCCACAGCCCACCTCCCCTCGCTCCCCAGCTCTCAACTGGCCCTGGTGGGAAGGCCTCCCACTATGCCCTGGCTCCTGGGTGTCCCGCTCAGGACACTCAGTGTACTGGACCCTACACTCTGTCCTTCCCAGAGCCCACCAGGCCATGATCCTCTGGCAGATGAAGTCTGCTAGCTCTGCTCCCCAGAGGCCCCACACCTGGCTCTGAGAGGTCTCACTGACACACACTCAGGAGTGAATGAAAAGGCCGTGGGGCTGCCTGCTGGCCTGGCCCGTGGGCCCCTACCTCTCAGGGCACTGACCCTGGGCCACATCAACCCCCGACAGAGCTCAGACTCTGCAAAGATGGCATCTTACATCTTGCGCCTCAAGTGTTCACAGTAAGCCCAGGGTCAATGCCTGCTTCCATCTTAGAGCAAACACCCCTTAGGATGTTAAGAGTGCCCACCAACCGTGGCAAGTCTGCCTATCACGTGCTCCCCCAGTATCCAGCCAAGGAGGGGCCTTGTACCTCAGGCAGGTGGTGGCTGAGGCAGTAGAGGTGGCCACAGAACTGGCAGAGCTGTCCCAAAGTCGCAACACTGGCCGAACACTTGGCAAAGCCACAGGTGCTGTTGGCCTTAATGGCAGCTGACACCAAGGCATCAAAGTCCTCCTCAGCGGGCAGCTCCACAGCGAGATGTCCTGGGAGAAGGTGCCATTCAGGCAGGCAGGGAACAGAGGTCAGGCTCTCCTGCCAGCCAGGTACATCTCCTACACACCCTCCTTCTGGGCACTGGCAGGGCACGCACAGGGACACTAGGGAAGACACTCAGGCTGCCTCGGCCCCCGACTCCCCTTCTTCACTGGGCCACTGACCTTCAGCACCCTGCTAATGCCAATGTAGCCAACCCTCTATCCTCGGAGGAGGACAGCAGGCCCTGCAGAGTAGCTTGAGTGGCACAGGTGCCTTGAAAAGTGCCCTTCTCACCCAGAAGCATGTTTAAATACAGGGATGTGCCCATGGCATCAACTGCAAAAACCAGACCCCAAATCAACACCAACGCCCAGTTCCAAAAAAAGGCTCAATGACCCACAGCACGCACCGGTCCCACTGGCGGCTCTCCACCTCTCTGGTGCATGTATGACAATGTCTGAAACTACAGGAAATGCCCGCGAGTGGAGAGAGCTGCAAGGCTCCGTACAGTGCAATTCTGTAAAGTGCACATGCACCATGAACCCTCAACCACACACAGGAAGACACGCAGGACCAGATGGGCGGTGACCCCCGAGGGGTGGGTGACACAGCTAGCTGTGGGACACGTTCAGGCAGGACTGGCTCCTGCCATTGTTACCTGTGCTGTTCCTGGGGCAGGCAGTGCACAGTAACCAGTCACAGATCACACCAGGAAGCCTCAGGGGTGCAGAAACAGAAAAGACTGAGACAGAGCCGGGGGCTCCCGGAGGGCTCAGCACACCCTCAAGGGCCTGGTCTGGGGTGGTTGTTTCAAACCTAAGCAGGCACTTTTGCCTGAGGAAGGAAGGAAGCAAGGTGACCACCCCTCAGAGCAGAACCAAGGGGCCTGAGAAGGACCTGGAGCCACAGCAACACATGGCAGCAAGCACCCTCAGCACGTGGGCACCAGGGACCAGGCGGAGCACGCTAAGGCCCAGCAGGGAGCGAGGGGCAGAGCACACTGGGAAACCCGCCAGACACCAGAATGGCCTCTGTCACTCACCACCTGGCCCAAACTTCTGCTGGGAGCTCATGTGGCCCAGCAGGGCCACCCCACCCCAAGGGAAGGGCCACGGCAGAGGGCTTTGGGCAGCCTCTGTCACGACGGCTACTCTCAGCTACTCCCTCAGATGCTGGCACAGAGCCTGATGCCCCAGACAGACCAGGTCCAAAGTTGGAGAGGCAAAAGGCTGCCTTCCTTGAGTCAGGCAGGAATCCACAGAACGCCAGAGGCTCCCCAGGAAGCCCAGCTCTCGTGACCCCAAAGCACAGGTGAGCACCCACTGCTCCTTCTAGGAGGAGGCTCCAGCCCCGTTACACGGGCTTGGCTCCTTCCTCTTCGGGGAAGGAATCAGATCCCCTTTCTCAGCTCGAAGACAGAGTAGTAGGTCTTTGCTCTGCTAGACGCCTGTCCGGAGGTGGCGCTGCTTTGGTTTTGGGAGCTAACAATCTCCTTTGTGATTTTACAGAGGAGGATGGGGCTCCAATGGGAGCCTCCAAAAAATGTCCAGAAAACAAAGGCTGTGGCAGACTAGGGTACGGAGTGCATACACACCAAGTTCCCCGGCTCACCCGGGGGAAGGCCAGGCACAGCACAGGACAGATCCGAGAAGCAACAACCCATCCTGGAGCGCAACAGGGTCTTGCACGGCAGTAAGCTCAGTGAGCCCCCTGGGCTAAGGACTGTGGCCAACGTAGTTCCTGAGCTGTGCTGCAGGCTGGACAGGACCCTTGAGAGGGGCCCATAAGAACTACCTGACCCGAGAGGGACTTTGTGAGTGCTTCCCACCTGTCGGATCCTGCCCAAAACTCTGGGGTGACTAAGGAGCCTGCCCCTCAGGCCCAGGGGGGGCCCAGACAGAGCCAAGAGCAAATAACATGCTTAGAAATACAACGCAACATGACAGGCAGCAGTGCTGCCCACAGAAACTTGGAACACGCTAAGGGCGGCAGGTTTCAGGTAAAGGGACACTACACCTGTGCTCCTATAGCTGACACAACTTACCTTTGGCTTTTTTCTTTTTCTTTTCTGCAAACTTCTGCAGCCCAGAGCCCTTGACTGGCGGCCCCTTCTTGGCTGGCTGCTCCCGGGTACCCTGCTCCCTCTGCAGCCTCTCCAGGTGAAGTGTTTTCAAGTCCAGCGGGGCCTGGCTGCACTGCTCCACGGGGGTCTGCTCTGGCTGCCCCGGGCCAGGGGGCAGCACAGGAGCGGGGGGAGCTCTGCGGCTGACCCCCGTAGGGCCCCTCTTGCTGACGGTGATGTACCTCGCCTTCCCCTCCCCGGCACTGTCATGCCGCAGCCCGTACTCCTCAGCTATCTGGTGGACCCGCAGCCTGTCGTGAGAATTCAAGGACACAGGAAATTCCAGCTGCCTCTCCTGGCTGGCCACAAACTCCTCGATCATGGCCCTGAAACGCTCTGTGCCATCTCTATCTCTCAGGGCCCCTGGGCTGTCCCCATTGAGATTGGCTTGAGAGGGGGCTTCAGAACCTGAAAGCTTCGCACTTGGCTTCCTCCGGTGCCGCCCAGCTGATGCTCCAGCCTCCGGGCCACCCTGTCGCTGCCCACTTCCAGGTGGCTTCCTGGTCAAGGAAGTGGGCCCTTGAGGCTTTCCAGCAGCCTGGCCGTGGCCCTGGGAACCCTCATGGGCATAGTTTTCAGGGACGATATCATCAAGATACTCAAAGGCCGTGCGCACTTCCCCATGCTTGGTGAAATAATCCACCAGAGTCTTCAAAAAGGGGTGGTTGATGACAGTGCGGGAGTCACAGATGAGTGCCACGTGGCGCCGGGCGCGGGTGATGGCAACATTGATCCGCCGGTCCTCGGCCAGAAAACCAACCTCACCTAAAGGGCCAGAGGAGAGTGGGCAGATCTAAGAGTAAGAAACAGGCAGCAGGCTCAGAACACCCCACCCTGAACCCCACACCTATGCTTGCCCTTCCCCTGGCCACCCAAGTACCCATGGAGCCTGGCTCTGATGCCACACCTGCTCTGCACTCTGCCACCACTGCTGGTGATTGTGGCTATGTGGTACTGAAACAGGTCACATGGCCCATGCTCTTGAGCTGTTGCTGGATTCAGGTGCAGACAGATGTCTCCTGCCTGAGCCCAGATTGGGGGGTCAGCAGCTGCCACCCCAAGGGCAATGTGAAGGGCTCAACCTTCTCCAGAAGATGCTTCCAGAGCCCGCTGGCTAACACTGATCTCTGGGTATCATTTCCCCATTGCCCCAGCTACGCACTGAGGCATAAAAGAGGAGCTCTAGGCTTCAAGGTGGGGCTCCCACTCAAGGGGTGCCCAGCCATTTCCAGCTGTCCTCTTGGACCCCACAACCACCAGCTCCCAGAGTGTACACTTGTGACTTATGGAAGACAGAGCTATGCTCCACAGCACTCTGGCAGGGACGGGCAGAACCCTGACACCCTTGGAATCAACACTCTCACTTCTCTGCTGCCCCCGAGCAGCCTCCTACCTTTCCTGTTAGACCTGACAAGGGACAACACCACAGCCTCCTTCTCCCGGCCCTGGAAGCCATCGACGGACTTCATCTCCAGCTCGGTGTGCTTGTGCCCGAGGCTCTGTCTAAGCAGGTCCACCTGAAACCCGAGCACAGCCACAGCCTGGTCACTTCCACAAACAAGCAGGGCGGCTTCGAGCCCGTTGCTCCATCAGCAAGGGCCCCGAGCCTGGGAGGAGCCCACAGGCACAGTCCCTATGACTGCCCTTCTCCCAGGGCCACAGGGCCAGAGAGAACAGGAAGCTGTCAGATATGAGCCGGTTACAGAGACTGTATCATTGCTTTTGGCTCCTGACAGCCACAGGCTTGACACCCACGTGTGACCTGGTGAGTTGAGACGGGTGACACCACAGGACACAGCACTTGGGCAGGCGTGTACCTATCAAGGAAAGCGGGACAGGGAAGCAGCCTGGGTCAGGGCAGCAAGTGCCAAAGCCAAGGCTATTCTGCCAAGACGGCGGTGGGAGGGCGAGCGCCCTGAGGCTGCCGGGTCACCTGCAGACACTGGCCTAAAAATGAGGATGGCACTCAGGGAATCAGACGGGGCAGATCATGTCAGGGCAGGGCATGGCACAGGGAGACGGACACACAGACAGCTGTAACTGGTGTCATCTGGGCAATGATGAGGTCAGTCCTAGCCCTGGGCTTTTTGGTCATTATAGCCAATAAATTACTATTTTCTTTAACCCCTTTTTTGTTGTTGTTTTGTTTTGCTTGTAACTGGGTCTCACTGTGTAGCCTAGGCTGGCCTTGAACTTGGGGTGATCTTCCTGCCTTGGCCTCCCAAGTGCCGGGATTACAGACATGTGTAATCACACCCACCTTCTTTAAACAACTCGACTGAGCCGCATTGGTACTGAGGAGGACAAAAAGGGGTCAAAAGGGGGGCCCCTCACACCTGGAGGTTGTAGGGAGTGATCACGGCAATGTCACCTGCTCGGACACCAGCATCCACCAGAGCCTGGACGTGCATACTGACAAGGCGGACTTCTCCTGGAGGGGAGAGAGGGCAGGCTGTCAGCGTGGGAACGGGCCACGCTGACCTCTGCCACACTGACTCTGTGTCCCAGAGTCACATCGCCAGGCCTTGCACACAGGAGCTGGTGAATGGGGTGACCTGGCTGTCCTTAGGCGTGCTGGGTGCTAAGAAGCTCTGCCTGAGACTGACCAGGCCATGACATGCAACTGGGGATGGCCAGGAACCTCTGCCTGGTCACCCCACCAACACCCCGGGAGAGCATAGAGCTGACCAGCTCTCACCGCCACCCTGAGTGGGGCAACCTAAAGCAACCAGGTCCAAAAGGGAGCCCAAGTCTGTGAGAGCCAAGCTGGCCCGGGCCGGCGAGCTCACCAGGGTTTCCCTTTGACTGCTCGTCCTCCTCCTCCAGCTCAAACAGCCCACAGCTGGCGGTGTCCACGAGCAGCAAGGGCACGCTGGTCTCCTCCGTAGCAGCCACGCCTGGCAGGTCTCTGGGACACAGGCAAAGTGCAGCACTGAACTACACAACAGCACAGGCTGCTCCCAGTGCAAACAGAGGGGCCTTCCCAGCAGGTAACGGCAGGCACCGAAAGCACAGCCTGGACAAGACTGCACACTCCCTTCCAGAAAATTAGTCTGAGTAGATTTGTGCCCTAAAATCTTGATGGGACACATTTCACTGGGGACAAGAGGAGAGGATGGGGCAGGGGCGGGGCAGGATAGGTCACTCACCTGAGGAGGTGCCCCGCCACCGATGGGTGGGCTGTGAGCTGACCGTGGTACATGGCCTCTGAGGCCCAGCACATGATGGCCTGGTGCATGCGGTACTGCATGGTTAGCGTCCGCAAGACCCTGTCACCATGCTCCTCAGCCAGGCGCTCCATTAGGCTGAGCGACAGCCCCTCCTGTGCTGCCCTGCAACAAGGGAGGCACGGGAGGAACGGCCTGAGTCCCTGGGTCCAGATGTGATGGCAGGGTGAGAGAGAAGGCTGCCTGCCATGCAGACCCAGTGCATCCCGTCTATAAAGAAGGGTGGGGTCAGTGAGTCATGTTCCCCCAGAGATCCTGATCTCCAGGACCTGAGACCATGTTCCCTTATGTGACAATGGGGATTCTGCAGGTAGGGAGAGGGTCCTGTACTATCTGGGAGACAGTCACAAGGGCCTTGTAAAAGGCAAGCAGGAGGACGAGAGTCAGAGGAGGCCATGTGACAAGACAGAGTTGAAGAGCCACAGACAGGCTCAGAAGACAAAGGATCCTGAGCCAACAAAGGCAGTGGCTTGCAGCAGCTAGAAACAGACCCCCGCCGGGAGCTGGGAGCCGGGAGCCCGCCCTGCCAACACCTTCATTCTAAAGCCAGAGAAACCCATTTTGACACCGGACTTCCAGAACTGTAAGATCATAAAACTGTTCGGTGACATCTGTGCTAGCTGTCACAGTGGTGACAGGAAACTATGACATTAAGTTTTTGGAACTCCTACTACCCTAGCAGTCCCAGCCCCCAGTGTCACGGATAGCTGGCACTCACGGAGCACGCACCACATTCTCACCACTGCAGGAGAAAGCAACCGAAATGGCTCCTCCACGTGATACACAAGGCAAGAGAGGCCCAGCAAGGTTGAGGCAGCTGCCCAGGGCTGCCAGGCCAGGATCCATCCAGGCCACCTGGTTCAGGGGCACAGCACCTCCATCCAAGAGAACAATCAATGCCCAAAGTGAAGACATATGGTGATGGTCAGCCCCACCCGCAAAGCCAGAAACGCCGTCCCTCAGCTCCCTCCAGTCGCACACAGGGTCCTCATCCCCAGGGACAGAGCCTTTCTGAGGACCCGTTGAGAAAATCTCTCTGGAGAACCGAGGGAACCAACACTGCAGACTTCCCTCCAATCCCACAGGACAACCTTTCCAGCTCTCCCCTCTATCCCACCCCAGGCATTTCCTCCCACATCTTGAGAGACACTGACTCCTCATTCTCCGGGCACCCGGGGCTGCCAGCTCCCCTCAGAAGATTCCGCCTGCTCAGCTCTTTCTGGTCCTGAGAAAACAACCCGAGTTCCAGGTTCAGTGCTGACTTCTGCACAGACACTGAGTTCTGACGGTGGCAGGAAGCCAAAAGAAGCCAAGAAGATGCCACTGTCCTCAGAGGGAAGGAGGGCCGGCTGTGGCGCAGAGCCCAGGGACGCAGAGCCTTGAGGCTGCTTCTCTGGACCCGAAGCTGTGTGTTCAAGGGTGGCACCCATGCCAGACCTGCCCATAGGCTGCTGCGGCTAACTCTGGATGGAAGGTAAACCAATAAGCAGACCACACAGCACTGAGGCCGGAGGTTCTGCTGACAGAACTGAGTGGGCCACTCAAGGGACTGGAGAGTTCCATTTAGACAGCCAAGCTGGGGCCAGGCAAAGCCTTCAACCAAAGGGAATGCTATGGTATATGACCAGATGTCCCCTGAAAACCAGAGCTGATCATGGGTGAGACCTCTGGAAGAGGGCTGGGCCAAGGGGCATTACAGCTGATTGCTGCCCAGACGTGAAGCCTGGTTAGAAGGGTGAATCATCAGCCAGAAGGTTCTATCTCCCTTCCCGGCTTCTCCCGTGACTGCTTCCTATAGACCATGAGCAGAGCAGCTATTCCTCTACCCTTTCCCTGAGCCAAATCATCCGGTCTGGGAGCCAACCAGCTATGGACTAAAACATGAGCCAAAGTAAAGTTCTGGGTGTTGGATACTATCTCTACAATGAGGAAAGTGCCTGAGACAGGGAGGGTGGCTGCCCAACACACTGCTGGAGGCAGAGGTGCCGTATGGTTCAAGGAAGCCAACGCTGTCTGCCGGGGCAATGAAGGAAGGAATGGGAAATGAGGTGAGGAGAAGGGCCATTGGCAACAGCACTTCCCCCACCCCAGAAAGGCTGTGCTGGGTCACCACCAAAAAACAGGATACCACCGCGCATCCTTGGGGTCTCCTGAGTCTCTCCACATCTTCTGTCTATCAATAGCTACGGTACAGGGACTGCAGAGCTCATGCAGGCTCAAGTAATTGGAACTGAGCTAAGTAGAGTGATTCTTCCTACACTACCAAGTCTGCCAACCTGCCTCACCAGGGGCATGCCAGGCACAAAAGTGAGGTTGACGGGCACCCCCAGGAATACACAGTCTACTAGGTCAGCCATTTCAAAAAGCAGATACAACAGCACTCAGCAGGAGCTGTCACTGGGAAAGGTGTCCAGGATGCCTAACGGGGACGTCCAGGCTGGACCTGGTGGACAGCGCACAGGGCTGATGGGCAAGGGGCAAGGGGCAAGGAAAGGCTGAGGGCTCAAGGTCTTACTTGTGTGAGACCGTGGTGGGTGGCAGCTGCTTGTGGTCTCCAGCCAGGATGCACTTCCTGGCTCTCAGCAGGGGGATCCAGCAGCTTGCTTCCACGGCCTGGCCGCACTCATCAATGACTGCCACGTCGAAGTAGTTCTCGGGCAGCAACTTCAGAGGGCCATCAGCAGAAGCACCTGGGGGACAAGGAGCCCTCAGTCCACAGAGGCACCAGCTGATCCATTGCAGCTACCTTACGATCACACTGAGACAGCCAAGCCAGCTGCTACAGCTAGTCCTACATTACCATCATGGAAGAGGACTGCACTGGAAATACAGGCCTGGAAAGGACCCTCATGAGATCATGGCCCCAGGTCACTGTGTCTGAGCACTGGCCACTCGACCTTTGGTCACCATAATGAACTGCCCCTTTGGAGCTATCCCAAGCCCATGGAATGCTTTTCTGTTTTTAGACATCATGTCTGTGTTATTTTGAGGTTTAAAATTTAATTCTGTAAGCTTTCATGTCTTGGACATAGACAATAATGAATTGCTGAGCATCACTCAGAGAAAAACCTCCACATATCTGACAGCACAAGACCCCTGCACCAGGTACTCCTCCACAAAACACGAAGCACCACAGCAGGGACAGTGCCGGACCTGGCACCCCAGAAAACTACATTGTGGTGGAGGGCACTACCTCCCTAGGCCTCTCTTGTCCATGGACTCTTGGGAAATCACAGCTGGACCACAGGTAATGTCATGGAACCAAATGGTCACGTGTGTGAAGTATGTGAGTCAAGAGGGCAGGTATGGGCTGGGGACATAGTTCAGTGGTACAGCACTTGCCTGCCACATGCAGAGCTCATCCCAAGCAGCATAAAAAAGAGAACAAAATCCTGCCCTTTCCATCCCTGCCTGAGTGAATTATGCTACAGATCATGTATGCTACAGATCATGTACAATGAAGCATACAATGTAGCATACAATGAAGACCTGTACCTTGAGAAACTTCCTGAGGCAGACTTCAGAGCAGTTAGGGAAAGTGCTACTGCAGGCCCACAAGGGTGACCAGGTCTTAGTTACCTTCCTTGGTTGCTGAGATAAACTACCTGGCACCCAGAGGGAAAAGGTTAATTTGGCTCACAGTTATTTATTTATTTATTTGATACACAGTTCACAGAAGTTTCAGTCCACAGTTGGCTGGCTCCAAGGCAGGTGGCAACAGCTCATGGGAGCAGAACACAGTAAAAGCCACAAGGGACCTTACCGGCGTCTTTCTGCCCCTTTGATCCCACCCAGAGTCCGAGGATAAGGGCGGTGCCCAGGCAGTCTCACAGGCATAGTGGTTCAGTCATCACACGCCCTTAACCCCAGTATCACACAGGACAGTCTCAGGGGATGTCTTGGGGGTGTCCAGACCCAGACCACACCACCAGGCTTCAGACAGTTAAGGCCATGCTTCAACTAGGGATGGGACTCCACAGCACAAAGAGAAATAGGGCTTCTTTTGGCTTTGCCTGTCTTTTTTTCCAACATACCTGAGGATGAAACTCAGCACCTGACGTACTAGGCCAGTGCTCTACCAATGACTTATGCTCCAACCCAACAGCAGAATTCCTGGCAGAAGCATTTCCAAGAAATCATCCCAGCTCCCCAGCCAAGCAGGAGGGCAGCAACTTCAGAGGGCCATCGGCTGACTTCTGCATAGACACTGAGTTCTGACAGTGTGAGGGAGCCAAAAGAAGCCAGGAAGATGCCACTGTCCTCAGAGAGAAGGAGGGCCAGCTGTGGCGCAGAGCCCAGGGGAGCCTTGTTCCTTGAGGCTGCCTCTCTGGACCCAAAGCTCAGTGTTCAAGGATGGCACCCATGTCAGACCTGCCCATAAACTGTGGCAGCTGACTCTAGAGATGAAAGGTAAGCCAACAAACAGACGACACAGCACTGAGGCGGGAGGCCCTCTGGGAGCGGCCCTCTGGGGGTGGGAGGGCCCTCTGGCTACAGCAAGTGCTACACTTAGAGGGAGGTAAGAGCCACATGGGGTGATGCACACCTATGATTTCAGCATGCTGGGAGGCTGAGGCAGGAGATTTCAAGTCCAAAGATCACTTGGCAACTTAGGAATCACTTAGCAACTTAGTGAGACCCTGTCTCAAAAAAAAAGGATGGGAATTTAGCTCAGTGCAAAGACTGAGTTCTATCTCCAGTATCATTAGAAGAAAAAATAAAGAGACAGAAAGGGAGAGAGAAAGAGAGAGAATACTGAGCAGTACAAGCTTAAGAGAAAACTACCCAAGGCCTGGGGGAAATGCCACGCAAAACAATCAGAAGACAGCACCCAGCACTGACATGAGTCTGGGAATAGTGCCCAATCCCAGCAGCTGGATAGAGAAACGACAAGGATATCGTTTTAGCAGTGGGAAACATCATGCCTGGATGAAACCTATTCCAGATCCTTGCAAACCCTAAAAGCCAGAACCAGAAAGGTCCTATCATTCTCAAGTAATTTACTGCTTCCCAAAATAAAGCTCAAGAGCATGTTTAAGAATATAAGAATATCCAGCAGGCAGCTGGAGATGTAGCTCAGTGGTTTCAGCGCCTGCCTAGTGAGTGCACGGTCCTGAGTTCAATCCCGGTAACCACATACAAATATGCTGGGTGTGGTGACTCATGCCCACCAGCAATCAATACCACATACCACAGTGCTGGGCGTGGTGGCTCACACCTGTAACCCCAGCACTTGGGAGGCAGAGGCAGGAGGACTGCTGAGTTCGAGGCTTGCCTGGGCTACATAGTGAGCTCAGGGCCAGCCTGAACTACAAAGTGAGACCCTGTCTCAAAAAAAAAAAAGGCAACAAGGTAAAATTCCCAGAGAATGGCATCCAGACAAGCAGCAGCAGGAGACCCACCATCATGTGAGAATGCATAAATGAGTCTTAATAATGCAGAGGGAATGAGATAGATATGTCCACACAGATTCTACAGACATTAAAAACAATAGTGGACTATTTATTATAAACAGCTTTCTGTCTCTAAATCCAACAATTCAGGGGGAAAAGACAGATTTTTAAAAGCATACCAGTTTACCCAAATAGCAAGTTTGCTAAAGAAATTGAATTTGCGGTTACAAACCTCCCTACAAAGAAATTCCAGGTCCAGAAGGTTCCTCTGTGATTCTGCACAATAGGGAAGGAAGAAGTAATGTAATGCCACATGGACTCTGCCAGAAACCGGAAGAATCCCCCCCCGCCCAGCACATATGTGGAATCACCTCTCACCCTCTTCTTACCTGTGTTTGTCGCGAGGACCACGCTGGCTGCAGTGAGGCTCTCCACCATCGCCGCTTCTTCCCTTTCTTTCAGCTCTTTCCTCAGCAGCTTAATTTCATTGTGGAAGTTACTTCTATCCTTCTTATCCTGGGTCTTTTTGTTTTTTACCTATGAAGAGAACAAAACAAATTATAACTGTTTTGACACAGCTTTGTAATTCTTTTACATTTATACCGTGCTTTCTCATCCCATCAGTTGGTCTAGTTCAATAAGCACCTGAAAAAACACTAAAAAATCAAAACAGTTTTTTGGAGGAGCCACAGGGACTTATGACTAAGCAACCTCACACCCGAACCTCTCTCGTGATCCTGTCACTGGCACAGGGATAGCCAGAAAGGGAATGTCCAGGCCTGGGCAGAGCCGGTGTTTAAACTAAACCCAGATGAGGCTGGAAGGGGCCGCATGCCCCACAGAGCCACCCATACCCGTGGGGAGGACCTGTGCCCACCCGTCCCCGATCTGGGTTGTGGCAGCTCACACGCGGTGGTCTCGGCTCCATACATCCCACCACACACATCTCTCCAGAAATTAAATCCATGAAAGTTTTCCTTAAACTCCAATTTACTTTTATACCCCAAGAAGATATGTAGCCTTTTCTTTATTTTTGGTGGGGTATTTTTTTGTTGTTTTGTTTTGGAGGATTTTTTTCTTCCTGATAACGGGGATCAAACCAAGAATTTTGAGTTTGCCAGGCAGGTACGACGCCACTGGGCTACATCTCCAGCCTACCTTTTTTTTATTTTGGATTTCTGCTTTGGAGGATGAGGTCTTGGAAGGGGGGAGAGCAGGTATTTTACTGTGTTGAATTTATAAAAGATTCCAAAGAGTACCAATTTCAACAGGAAGAAGGAAATGAAATCATCCTTGTTATGGAGCAGACAGTATCAATGAACACTCACTCCCTCACGTGCTGTCCTTGGGGCCACCTCCTAGCCCCTGCCTAGCACCCACAGCTAGCTGTGTGTACAAGCCCAGGGAAGGGAGGTTCTCCTAGCATGCTCCCTGCTGTCATCACTTCATGACAAGGAGGCAGGAGACTGCTATAATAAGGAAATGAGGGCAAAAGTGTCACTTACAGGACCCAAGGGTGCATAAGCTCTGGACAACACAGGTGACACCACACTACCTTGAACCAACTGCTTATGCCTGATTTGGCAGGTTACTGGCATCTCCTTCCTCAAGGACAGTGTGAAGTGGACCAATATGATTTGGGAAAAGGCTCATGTTCTGAATCTCTATTTTCAGGCTGCTTTCCCCTCACCAACTCACAAGTACTTTAAAGCACTTACTAAATGCTGAGTGCAGTTCTCTAGTGAAAATGAGCTGCCCCTGCCAAATGACAGTTCATTCATTTCTAATCATTAAATGAACAGAAGCAAAGGAAAGGCAAGAGGAACACAGATATCATTCATTCATTAAAGACTACATATTAGAAAATACAAAGCTTGGGGACAGTGGCTCTGCAATACATACAAAGACCTGATCGATGTCCTTTCTGATGTCTGCAACAATCTGGGCGTTGTCACTCCGAGCTAAAACTGCATCCAGGGAATGCTGCTGAATGGACTCCAGGAGGCGGGCAGGATGCCCAAGGCGCAGAATCCGCTGCTTACAACGAGCCAGCCGCTCCACCAGGTTGTCCACGGCGATGTTAGAGGGAGCACAGCACAGAACCTGAGAAACACAAGTTCAAGTTAGGGTCTGGGAACTTCTCTTCTAAGTATACCGCTTAAGTTGACACGAGGCCAAACAGAGAGCCTTAAAGGTAAAGACAGACAATGGGCCAGAAATCTAGTTCAGTGGTTCCAGCACCTGCCCAGCAAGCGCAAGGTCCCTGGTTTGATCCTCAGCACAGTAATATCAGGTGTGGTGGCTCACGCCCACCAGCAATCAGTACCACATACCACAAATGCCAGATGTGGTGGCTCACCCCTGTAATCCCAACACTTGGGAGGCAGAGGCAGGAAGATTGCTGAGTTCGAGGCTTGCCTGGACTACATAGTGAGCACAGGGCCAGCCTGACTACAAAGCAAGACCCTGTCTCAAAAAAAAAAAAAAAAATGGTAAAGACAGATGGGCAGAGAGCGTGCACAGCTCACATGTGTAAAAACACAATGTTTGAATGTGAAGACAGCCCAAAGACACGTGTAGCTGCAAACTGATAAAAAAGCTGCATAACCAGAACTTCAATCTTCAAAACCTCTTAAGTCACCAAGGCACCAAAATGAGCCAAGTGACTTAGAACTGGATAGAAGACACAAAAGATTCAAACTAATCAGGAGCTGAGGCAGCCATCACATCACCAATCAAAACGTTTTATCAGGCCGGGGATTTAGTTCAGTGGTTCCAGCGCCTGCCTGGCGAGCACAAGGTCTGAGTTCAATCCCTGGTACCACATACCACAACACTAGGTGTATTGGCTCACGCCTGTAATCCCAGCACTCAGGAGGCTGAAGCAGAAGGATTGCTGTGAGTTCAAGGCCAGCCTGGGATAGACAGTGAATTTAGAACCAACCTGAACTACAAAGCAAGACCTTTCCTCAAAAAACTAAAAAACCCATGTTTTATCATCTGATAAAAACAAATGAGGGTCGTCTCTCTGCTGGTCTCTAGCTCACTTCCAGACCTGCCATCCCACTGCTGAGCCAACAAGATAGCAGCAGAAAGGAAAACCCTGCTGACCCTGACTTTCCCTGCATGCTGGCTCTACCCACTGACATGGCCAAAAGCAATTGGACAAACAAGTCACGCATTACAAGTGTAGGCAGATAATGTACAATGCTATGGAAAGGGGACCAAGAGATGGGGGAGGGGACATAAAAAGAATTAGCATGTGTTGTACATGTGCCAGTTCCCCACAATGATGTCATCATTACATATGGCAAATGTGTACTATAAAAATTAAAAGTTAAAATATCGTGACATATTATATCCACATTTCTGAAGACGAGCAATCTGTACCATATGTGTGTTGTATCGCGTAACCAAACTGGTGAACTGCAATCTCACCATTTCCCTCCCCCAGACACAGGGGTCTCAAAGAACACAGATGAGGCCCCGCCAAATGCTTGCTCCGGCCCGGGCCTGAACACAAAGCAGGAGCCCAGCAGATGTGGGCAATAATCCGGCTGGGCCTGGTCCACAATAAAAGCTTCCATATCTTTTCCTCTGACATGCTCAGACAGGGCTACCACAGAGTTCTCGTGTCTGGTGGGAACACTGGAAATCCAACGCATCCAGCCCCACAATTACAAATGCCAAGTAAGGCTCCTGATCAAAGCCACCATGACTGCAGTGGGACCCTACAAGGTGCCCACTAGATAAAGACAGGCAGGAGCCAGCAGGCTCTGAAGTAGCATATGCTGCCCACCTTTAAGCCTTGTTTCACAGCTTGAAGAATGACTTCTACCACGGTCGTGGTTTTCCCGGTGCCAGGAGGTCCATGAATGATGGCAAGTTCTTTCTGGGCCAGGGCAAAGGAGACCGCTTCTTTCTGAGAGGGGTCCAGGGTGGTGTTGTAGAATGTCAGAGGAGCTGCAGAAGAACCACTCGCATTAGAGCCTTGCACTGTCACCCGCATTCCTCCCCACAGGGCAGGAGCAGACAGGAGTAAGCGGTGCACAGAGGAGCACACTGGGTCTCCCGGGATGGACTAGCCCACTCTATCTTCAAAAGAAGACAGAACTGGGCCGGAGGGTTAGCTCAGTGGTTCCGGCGCCTGCCTCGCAAGCGTAAGGACCTGAGTTTGATCCCCAGTTACCACATATAATGCTGGGCGTGGTGGCTCACGCCTGTAATCCCAGCACTCGGGAGGCAGAGACGGGAGGATTGCTGAGTTCGCGGCGGCTTGCCTGGGCACCATAGTGAGCTCAGGGCCAGCCTGA
>PVIC010024714.1:0-25928 GCA_004025085.1 Thryonomys swinderianus
AAAAAAAAAAAAAAAAAAAAAAAAAAAAAAAAAATCCCATTGCTTGAGCTGGATTTGATAGTCTTTGAAGTGAAAAGATTCAGCCAAATCTTCCTAAATAAGTGACCTTTAGATCATATTTCAATCCTTTTATTAGCCCTCCTTGTTACTGTCTTTTATATTTCCAGGTCTTATTTCAAAGGAGGAAAATTGAAGTCTTGTAACTGCTTAATTAATCCATTTTTCTAGTTTCATCTCCAGTTGGCTGCTTCCAGTATGGCTTCTAATCCTAGTCTTCGTGGTTTGATAATAGCTTTCTTTTCTCAGCAGCAGCACTCAAATCTACTTTCTTTGCTCCCAATACAGAATTTCCTTAAGTATATGTCTTTTAACTCTCCATCCTTCTTAAAGCACTCTTTCAAGCTAACATATAATCCAGTGTTCAGGCTTCTGACTTTAACAATCATTCGTAACCTAGTGGAAAAATTGAAAGTAAAATCCCTGAGCGGCAAAGAAAATAGTGGCCATCAAGTGCTTGATATTACCTGCAAATTCACAGAGATGTTCCTGTGTACTTAGATCAGAACCTAATGGCTGACTTCAAAGGTCTGATGATTTTGTGTTCGTGCAACAGAAATGGACAACTGTACCATCCATTTTCAATGCCCTTCAATAGGACAGAGCAGAAATCAGCAAGCCTTGTCTGTAAAAATCAAATAGTAAATATTTTAGCTTTGTGAGCCCTGTGTTCTTTGTTGCAACTATTCAACTATAGTCACAGTATGAAAGTAGCTGTAGAAAATACTTAAAGACTAGGTCTGTACATGGTTTTAAAAACTTTATTTATAGGAGTATACAGCAACCTGCTGAAGAATATGTTTAGGGGAAAATGATTGTCCAAACGGACTAAATTTCTGAGACCTAAAGAGAGGTTTTAATTAAGCCCACTTATATGATTGCCTTCTAAAGCCAAGGTTCCTTGTGCATACAGTACATGTATAAGTGACTGTTTATTTGCATGTACATATCTCCAAGTGCACATATGTGGGAATGAGGGGATTCATGGCACTTCACACTGAGGTCTCTTGTAGCGATGCACTGAGGGCTCTTTCTGGGTGATGTGAAGGTGATGCACTGAGGGCTCTTTCTGGGTGATGTGATGGTGATTTGTAGCTATCAACACGAGTGGATTCATAATGAGCTGGAGTGTTATTCCCGGTTGTGATTGTGAAGTGTCCCCAGAGAAGGTTGCTATTTCACATAGTGGACTGAAGTAAAGATCTGTTTCCAATGTGCATAGGTGTCTCCCAACTGACTAGGGGTCTGGATACTGAAGGTGGGTAACTTTCTTTCTCTTTCCTGGTGCTAAGACACTCTTTTCTCCCTTCCCTTGGACATTAGAACTTCAGCCTTAGGATTCTAGGGTTTGAACAGGGCTACTCTAGGTCCTCAGGCTTTTATGCTGAGACTGAGACTAACCCCATTGCTTTTTCCTGGCTCTGAGGCCTTTCGTCTTGGGCCGAGGCATCCTACCAGCATCCCGGGTGTGCTCTTTGTAGACGTCCCATCATGGTATTTCTCCTCAGTCTCATAACTGTGTGAGACGACTCCCCAATAGGTCCCCCACTTCACCCATTATATTGATTCTGCCCCTCTTGAGAATTCTAATGCAAGTGATTTTTTTTTTTTTTTGAGACAGGGTCTTGCTTTGTAGTTCAGGCTGGCCCTGAGCTCACTGTGTAGCCTAGGCAAGCCTCGAACTCAGCAATCCTCTTGTCTCTGCCTCCCCGAGTGCTGGGATTACAGGCATGAGCCACCACGCCCAGCACTGTGGTATGTGGTGTTGATTGCTGGTGGGCGTGAGTCACCACACCCAGCATTGTATGTGGTTATCGGGGATCGAACTCAGGGCCTTGCGCTTGTGAGGCAGGCGCTGGAACCACTGAGCTAAATCTCTGGCCCTGCAAGTGATATTTTAATGGTCTTAGACATTGCTAGTACCAGCTATGAACAAATTATTTGGAGGATATATTTAGCTTGAATTTAGTAAAATATGGTTTCTGTCACTCCTACATAATAGTATGAGTTAAAATGATACAATCTGCACTGATGCTTAAAAGTGGGAGTCTTGTACAAGGATTTTTTTCATCAAGGCTACTGGTGAATATTATGATCACATGCCTCACTGGGTATTTACACCCGCCCATGAGATACCTTTGTGATTCTTTTCTCCCATTCCCCATCCCTCCCTTCAGCCCTTCCACACCTCCCTATTTACAAAAAGCTTTTATTTCTGTTTATCCCAACTTTTCTCATATGTTTTCAGTCCCTTCTTTCCTTTCCCCTACCTCACTCTACTTCCTGTTTCTCTTTGGACCTTTTCTTTCTGTTTCCCATTATCTATTATACATTGTGGTCCTCATTTACACTTTCAGTTCCACACGCCAGAGAAACGCTTCGGTGCTTACACATGTGTGCCCTATTTACTTCACTTAGAGTGTGGCCAGGTGTGCTCAACTACTTCATCTCTGACAGAAGATCATCACTGCAGGAGAGGTGACCTCTTTAATAAATGCTGCTGGAAAAACTGGGATACAGCCTGCTAAAGATTACAACTTGACCCGTATCTCTCACCATGCACTAAACTAAAATCGAAATGGATCACAGAACTAGTGAAACAGAAACACTAAATCTTCTAGAAGATAGGTTAGGTAGAACTGTTATAAGGAAGTTTTAACTACCAAGTGGGAGAATAGATATGGAACATTCCATGAGTGGCCTGGGGTTGAGGGAGGTTCCCAAAGAGGACAAACCTGGAACAGAACCTCCTTCTCAAGTTAGGTGGAGACATTTATGGAGAACACACGATTGCATCTCAGTGCACTGGTAAAGAATTTCTCTGGGATCCTAGCACCGGAGGAAACCCGCAGTCAGCAGGCGGCTAGGAAGCAGGCATTTGGGGTACTGGGGGTTGTAACCGGTATGCGTGTGTACAGGAGTAAAGAATGTTCTTTGAAAGCCAGAAGCATGTGGTGTTCTTATCGGAAGAGCTATAGAATATTAGTCATCAGGGCCCAGCAAACAAACAAAAAAAGTGTCTTTGTTTTTACAAAAAGCAAAAGCACAACAGTTGAAATGAAAAAACAAAATCTCTTCCTTTTCGTAATATTTCACAAGGACTGTCTAATTTTAAAAAGCTCTAACATTTTGCCAACTGGCAAGGAAACCTCATTTAAAGGACTCAGATCTGTTTTCCCAGAATAGGCACAGGAGAGTTATTTTGGAGCGGGGAGCCATAAACAGCACAGTCCCTTAACTTCGTGTAAGTTACTGCTGGACGTGGGGACGGAAGAAAAGCCTCCAGGCAGCCTCCTGCTTTCTCTTTGCTGATTCTGTGTCACGACACGGGAATTCAGAGGCAGCCATCAAACGGCGATTCGCATCTGTCCTGTGGCATTTGGTATGAGAAATGTGTGGGTTAGGGGGCAATGCATTTGGAAACCAATAGGCCCAGAAGATAGGTAACCCTTTTTTCATATTTATCACATGTGTAAAATTGTAATTTCTGATATGTAAATTTTGTTGCAATTTCAATAAAAGCAAGGCATTAAACTCTGAAATTTCTAAAAGGAATCCTTATAAATAGTAAATAAGGAAACATAGGACTGTGTATGAGAACGCTTTAGGTTATTAGAGCCATGACAAAATGTGTAATATTTACAAAATACTTAAAATCTGCATCTATTGTGTGAATTTGTTCTTTTTCACATTTGGTACTTTTTGTGCTGCTTTGTACTTGATTTCATATGTTTTCCATGAATTTAATCTACTAAACTAATGTAGTAAACATTATACAAATGCATTTTATTCCCCTTTCCTGTTTTCTTAAATGGTGGCATCATGAATGCTTGCTCAATGAAAGGATCAATTTAAGTACCATCTTCCTGTCCTTATAAGTGAGCTACATACATAAATCTTAAGTTTTAGTCTTTCTGCTCATCAAAATGAATGTTAGTGACCAGATAGCTCTAGAGATTCTATTCAATTCAAAGTAAGAACATTACTTTCTTTTATGATTCAGAATGGGATAAAAAAGATCAGAATATTAATTTCTTTATATTTATTTCATTGTTCATCATTCCCAAAGCACTTCTTTAAGATTATTTTGCTATAAATTAGTCTCTCCTTTACATATTTTAATACAGAAGAATGAGCTGAGAGAAAACACATAATATATTCACAATCTCATAGAGCATAAATGTAGGGTTATGAATTGTAACCTTAAAACATAGAGTTCTAAATATGTGCTTAATTCAATAAATGGAATCACTCAGAGACCCTATATTTTATTCTGCTTATTACTTTACAGTCTATGAAAGACTTACTGTTTTCTTGAGATTGGAATCCAAAGAAACCATTCAAAAGCCCTTTCATAAATGATCTCCTATTCTTTTCTTTCAACGTTTGTAACTTTTCTTCACAGGAATATTTTGGACTAACACATCTTCTGGACTGCAAATTGTGTTTTTTTTTTTTTATCCCATCCATAGAGATTGCCTTCTTAGGAAAACATGCCAATGTAAACTTTTTAAACGATGTCTTCAGATAATTTCACAATAACTCCTTTATCCTGATACTTCATGAAGACAAATTAAAGCAATAGCTTAATCTACATTTGGTATGAGCCTCTTTATGCTTTTATGAGATGTCCAAACTCTCACTTTTACATGACACTAACCAAGAATATAAAAGAGAATTGCACAGTTCCAGTGACATTCATGGGTGGTGATTATTTTGCGTGATTTTATGTGCCAACGCAAAGCCAAAGAAGATGACAAAGATCATTGCTTCCTCAAAGGTCAGCCAGTGAGAATGCTGCACAAAGGCCAGGCTGCCAATTTCAGCAAGTCTGCTTTTATTCTTGAGCGTTATGGAGTTTAATTTTTGAATGATCCAATGGTGCCTTTCTACTTGCTTTTGTTCAGTCACTTAGTTTCTGAAATTTAAGTAATTCAGGGTTGAATAGCTTAAGGGAAAATTAGAACTCACTTGCTGACTCATTTTTGTCAAAGGTCGGAAAACTCCAAGGGCATGTGTGATAATAACAATGATGCCACCCATAATAGCTAATACTGCATGACAGTGTTTTAAATGCTAATATAGTTAAGCACATATGCTCTACTAGTAAGAAGTTGGAATTAATCTAGAAATATTTCTGATTATTTTCTATCACTTATATCCCCATTTCCAAATGAAGTGTTTGACACTAAAGATTAAATAAAGCAATTATACTCACTTATTAAAAAATAAGGACCCGATTGAAATGCCTTCACTTACATGTTTTTATGTTGATACTCACCCTACTCTGTGTAATACCTTATGATCGTCTTCTTGTCCACATCCTTTCTGTGTGCTTGGGTCCTAGCATCACACAGGGAGGAAATTTAAAAAAAAATGTATTTTTTTTCTGAAGTATTGCTGAAGACAGAAGGATAAACCATGTATCAGTGTACAGTAAGAATCAACTGAAAGCAATAACTATGTCACCACTAACAGCAAAATGGAAATAAGAAATAGTATCATCACAAACTGGATACTGATGTATCATGAGAACCAATAAAAGCTAAATTATGTCTCCTTCAGATATACAAAAGAGATCTTCAAAAATAAGATGGACACAAAGACAACCAAAATATTGACATTAAATATCTACACAGTAACTAACACACAACTAACCTCCATACACACTATACAACAATTCAGCAATAATGCCACTGTGTTCACTAAAAAGCTAAGAAACAATAGGGTTTAGTAGTAATAATAATATAAACAAAAGGAGTGGGAAAGGAAAAAAATGAAAGAAGTGAAGTTTGTAAAAGAAAATGAGAAGTAGGAAGGGACAAAGAGATTTTAAAAACCCTGTCCAAGAATAAAATAAGTTTAATAGAGTTAAGTAAAATGACCAGGACAAAAAAGACCACAGAAAGAGAGAGAGAGAGAGAGAGAGAGAGAGAGAGAGAGAGAGAGAGAGAGAGAGAGAGAGAGAGAGAGAGAGAGAGAGAGAGAATTTTAAAAAGAGCAAAAGAAAGAAACATAAAACTTCAAAAACCAAAGAAAAAGAGAGATGAGATTCAAAGCAATGCCAGAGCACTGGAGTCCACCAGGTAAGGGAGTTAGTCACAGCTGGGCCTATGTCACACGCATGCCCACCTTTCCTCTTTTCCAAGCTAAGTCTTGGCTCTACTTTCCTACTGGCTGGGATCAGTCAATGGTGTTGTGTCTGCCATGGGGCTGTGTGCACTCTAGTGCCTCTTGATGCTTCTATTCCTCTCTGTACTACACGTTGCTGCTAGCTCCAATCATCTTTGAGGTTTATGGAATTGCTAGACATCCTCTGTGTTCCTTAGCTCTTTCTATCTGTGCCACCTGGGATCTGGCAACTGTGCCAGCCAAGTTATAGCCTTGATAGTGCTGGCATATTGGGAAAGCAAACCGACCACTAGGCCCTGTGCTGAAGCTGGCAGCGGAGGAGACCCTGTAGTCTACTAGACATCATGCCAGAATTGCAGACCCACATCCCTCAGAAAACCACCCCTGACTGGTCCAGCTTCTCACCACTGGACGGGATGACTGCGCCCTTCCCAACCTGAGTGGACAGTGGCCCAGAGCTCCCAGGAGCCTGTGTCTTGCCCAGCTCCTCTCTGCAACTGTTCCATGTAGCTGTCTCCCCCATTCCTGGGCCAGAGTAACCACAGAAGCTCTAAAGAGTGACTTCTGATTCCCAGAATGGTTCAATCTTAAACAATGAAAACCTTCCCCAGACGGTTTCTGCTTTCTCAAAAATGGAAAATCCCTCAGTGAGCTGCTTCTTTCAGTGTCAGTCTGCCATGTGAAAGGGGTCACATTCAGAGTAAAATGCCCTACTGTGTTCACACCGTTTACAATACCCATGGCCTCCTCTTGGGCTAGTGCTGCTCTTCCCCTGTTTACCTCTGAGGCTCGCACTCTGCTTTTGTGAGCCAGGTCCTGCTCCCAGGTACTGGGCTGGTTTCTGAACTCCTCTGTTCTCTTCTCAGGGTTCTCTTAACTTCCTTCTTGTGATTTTGAGTTTTCCTCTCGGGCTTTTTGATTCACTAAGAGTCTCATCCTTTCTCGTTGCTTGCTGTTTTCGAGATGTCTGGTTTCCAGGTGCCAAAGAGGCTGTGATTTGCTGCCAGTCTTTACGAGGCTGTTTTTGAATCTGTCATATTATTCTTTATTTTCATAACTTGAGTTTGAAACAGTTTCAGACGCAGAAATTTGTCCTTCCAGTGCTGTGAATAGCTCTTCTGTATACTTTAGCCATGTTTCTCTGAATATGCAATTATAAATAACCATACTGCGATTATGCTAAATAGGAAAGTAACATTTAAATACTGTTAACTAACCTGGAGGCCTTACACAAATTTTACCAGTTGTCTGAAGAGTGTATGTGGGTAACACATCTCATTCACTTGTCACGTCTACTTAGCTTTCTCCCATCTGGGACAGTTCACAAGCCCTCCTTGTCCTTTATGGCTTGATACTTTGGAGGAGTTATTTAGCAACTGTGGTGTGTCTGATATTCCTTCTGCAAGTTATGCATGTGACACATGCCATGTTATATACTTATTACACTATATCACTCACAGACTGTATAATGCCGACGTCTCCCATGTTGCTGATATTGACTGAGCACTATGTTGTTGATGTTTGACAGATGTTTCAACTGTAAAAGTTTTAAAATGATAATGTTTTGTCTTTACAAAACTTCTAGGTACAGTTTTATATCATTCAAATTGGCATAAAATTTCAACATTCATTGGTGATTCAAGTTGTTTAGCTTTTATTCTTACTGCAAATTGGGGAGTGATGTTTTTTTCCTTCTCTTTGTATCTCTAAGCTGAACTCAAGTTCAAAATGAAACAATAAATCTGGCAATAAATCGTTTTTCAAGACATTTAGAGATGTGTTATGGGGCTTAGTTATAATAAATAAAATATATTTAATTACATATAATAATGTCAATGACAATTATATGATAGTATATCATTATATATCATATATATGTACTATCAGTTGGCTGAAAATATAATATGGGGTCTAAGACAATTGTCCCAACTTTTTTCTATATAAAGCTACTGTGATTTATGAATCTTTTTCTGTACATGTTGTTATTGTTCTGAAATACATTATTTATAAGAACACAGATGCAGTGCCAAAGCAATCAATATTAATTATTCTTGTGTTGCCTCTAAAATTTAATCCCATCCTCTCAAATTAATAATAATTGAATGGCAGAATTCTTCATTCTGATTAGTTTTCTTTCTTATCTTAGAAATACATAACTTTAGTAATTCCCACAGCTTACCTTTTTTAGAAGGTAGTCATACCAACTGAAGATAACAATTTACAATGACTCACATTATCTAAGGCCATCTTTACTGGTAAAACTAAACAACAGAGTTATCTCATTAATGACTGGTTACATTTTCCTGGATTATGTTATTCTCTAGTTTCAATCCTTGATTCCATTTAAAATGCTGTTACTTCACATATTTGAGATACTGAGTAATTAATTCTCTTTCAACCCCTTCCATCTCTATAAGTCTAGTTTCTTTGTTGTAATTCTAAGTTTCTATTATTCTAATTTGGTATTTATAAGTTCTATTTAAAAAGATGGCATTTTGTGTAAACTTTTCTTACTGTAGAATGTGGTGCTTAAAGTGTCTAAGTAGACAACAAAATGCCAGAAATGTTTTGTGTGTGACAACATTTAGAAATGATCCTGTTCAAATATACATTAGCATCTTACTTCAGCTTTTTCTGAGTTTCCACAAGATGAGTGCTTCTACACAGATGCTCCCTGCAGGCTAAGCTCACAAAAGATAAGTTGTAATAAGTAGCACAGATGTGAAACCTGGGGCAGAAAAAGAAGCAGGGAGAATAGAACATCTCTGAGGAGGACAGAGTGTGAAACTTTAGCAGAAGATCAATTTTCCTTTCTCATAACTTTGTCTCAAATCAGCTCAGCTGTGCCATGGACATTGCTGTGATTTTTAACTATGAACACAGAAACCTGGAAGTGAGATGAATAGACCTTATTTCCTTTGCGACTGCTTTCCTGTTTTTCCCCATTCAGTAGGTAGCTCTAAGCCCCAAGATACTTATCTGGTATCAGTTTGGACCTATTGTGTGTGCTGCCACTGGATGATCTCTGGGCCAGAATGTACCGTGGCCAGTGACTTGTGGACTTTCGCTTTTTAATCATAGTAAAATGTAACATGGATGGTATGCGGGACATAGGTAGAGATGGGTATCAGGAAGAGTTATTTTACTATAGTTGGAATTGGCGGTATGTTTGATTGCCAAAAATTCTTATTTTTCTGCATTATGAAGGTAGACCAGGACTTTGCTTAAGAATTCCTGGGGGAAAATATCATTACAATCACAGCAACACATATTTGTAAGTCACTGTTCATTATTGTACATAAGTGAAATATTGAAATATAAACAATTAACAAAGTCTATTAATACATCACTTTTGTACTTTAAAGAATTTGTAAACCTTTATACATTTTAACGACAAAATAATCATTATAGAATCACTATTATTAAATCATAATTATACTGCTGTGTGTAATGTATTTTCTATATTCCCTTTGGTGGCAGTGCACACTTCTCAAAATACATAAAATGCATTGGGTCCTATTAGAGAAATATATGTGTATGTATTAGCTGATTTTCAGTGTGAAACTAAATCATATTACTTTAAGCACTTGAATAAATTTTAGGAAAAGCAGTATAATACGCAATTTTTCAAGGTGCTAATTTTTGTATTTATAACATGAGACCACTGTGTAATAGTTTTAAAATTGAAGATATATTCTTTTCTCAATTAAATTGGTAACTTAAACAACTAAAATGCAATTATAAAATTATCTATTTGCAAATCACTTTTCTAAATCTTACTTGTCATTTTCTCTGTAATTTTTCTCATAAAAATCTATCTACTCTGGGCCGGAGGGTTAGCTCAGTGGTTCCGGCGCCTGCCTCGCAAGCGTAATGGACCTGAGTTCGATCCCCGGTTACCACATATAATGCTGGGCGTGGTGGCTCACGCCTGTAATCCCAGCACTCGGGAGGCAGAGACGGGAGGATTGCTGAGTTCGCGGCGGCTTGCCTAGGCACCATAGTGAGCTCAGGGCCAGCCTGAACTACAAAGCAAGACCCTATCTCCAAAAAGCAAAAAAAAAAAAAAAAAAATCTATCTACTCATTTGTTATTACACAAAAGACCTGCTATAATTCCGTTACTAGATAAAGTTATGTGAATTCTAAAAAATATAATTAAAAGAATTAAAAGCAACAAAGTCATTAAAAAGAATGAAGAAAAAAATTAAAGTAGGTAAATGTGAGTAGATTTTATTATGTAAATAAAAATGATGGGAAGAATCCATCTAAATATATGTACTGTGAAAATAGTTTCATGTATTACATTCACATACTTAAATAATGTATTACAGCTATATCTTTTTAAATCAAGTGAAGCCCATGGATGTTTATTAAGTGTTTGGTATGCCTAATGTTTCTAGAAGACCAGAGGTGGGAATTATGACAAGTTCTGAGAATCTTGTACTTTGATGGGACCTCGTGTAGAGTCATGGCTAGGTTGATATTGGGACTCCACAGGTACATGTTAGGCTGCGGCAAAGATTAATGCAAAAGGAATTAAAAAATGCAAAATTCACATGGACTTGAGGTTAGTGGTAGAACAAAGGGAATTACCATTTAGAAAATGATTCTAAAATGCAAAAGAATAATTATGAAATTTCAGTGATAGACTTGCCTTAAAATATGTGAACAGTCTTAATTTTACTTGGATAAATTTGTGGGGAGATACTATCATTTTGTATGATTGTGTGGAAGGGTGAAAAGTTAAGGACACAGCATTTTCATTTCAGTTCATTTTTTTTCAAATTGCATATCACCATGTTGCCCAGGCTGGCTTTAAACTCCTCCATTTAAGTGACCCACCAACAGTCTCAGCCTCCTGGCTACCTGGCGCAACAGACATGAACTTCCAAGAAACTACTGTTTTAATGCTCACAGTTGTTGACCTGCTTGAGATTCTACTTGTGGGAATCTCAGCTGGAAAGGGAGAGCAGTTTTCTCTTCATACTCAGTGAATCAGTAACTTCTGTTGCACAGAGTGAAAACTTAAAGTAATTCTTTGGACAGGTCAGAGGAGACAATAGGCATCTTTCTATAATAAAAAGGAAGCATGTAATTGAGAGATCATAAAGCTGAGCTTAAACCTCTAAGAACCAATTATCTTCTGATGTTCTCTATGTCTTGCCCATTTTACAAAGAAGCAAAACAAGAGTCATGGAATTTCAAAAGATAACTATGATAAAGAAATTGCAAACAATCCAACAGGACTAATTTTTAAAAAATCCAAATGTCATAGTAAATCAAAAACACAAATAGAATGACAGGTATAGGGCCAAACAAAGGTATATCTACAAACATATATTCAGATAGATTTCATCTATTTTATTTGGGTGTTTTGTGATAGTCTTGCTATGTAGCTCAGGCTGGCTCTGAACTTGCTAGACAGCTTAGGATGCCCTCAAACTTTCCACAGACCTCTGTCCTCAGACTCTCCAGTGCTGGAATTATAGGCACACGTTACTACACCTGACTAATTTCATTTATTAAAAAAAATCTTAAGGTTGCTAAGTAACTACTGCTTTCATGTAATATGCATCCAGTTGTTTAGGTAATTATGCACCAAAAGAGCTCAAGATTTACACGATGGAAGAATTTTTGACCTGTATTTAAAAATTATTATAATTTTAGGTATTTAAAAATATAGAATTTAGAGGTAGAATTAGTAATGTCACACAGTTTTGGATTGTCTTTTTGTTCTACTGATTTATTTATACATAAAGTCTAGCAGAGGCTATATGATATATAAGGAATTTTAATATTCAACTGCTAAAAGTTACCCTCAAACATTTTTTTTTTCCTCAAAGCAAAGAGTAGAAAATATTCAGCTTTAATTCCAGAAAACAGAGGATTCAGCACAGAGGCTGACATGAGGGTCTACAGCTTCTTCCTAGAAATGCTGTCTTTTTGATGTTGATTACTCTGTTGTACCTGAGTTATTTGTGATTATATTATGCTTCAGGACGTGGGGAAGACGAAGCCTGGAAATGCGAATTTTAGTGTTGAAGGAACCCTTAAAGTTTCGATTTACAATCAATTTGTTGTTCAGTGTTGTAGTTTATAGATCAATATATTTTTTCTATATTACAGTAGATTTATTTGCCAATTCTTTAATGTGATGTATACCAGATGCTTATTTTTAATATGACCATAATTTTGTGATATGCAGATCATAAAAAGTATCATAAAACCAGACTAATGAGACAACTTTAGTTAAGTAACCATCTTCACAGCTAAGCACCTGTCCAGTCAGTATATTGATGAAAGCTCATTGAAGTCTTAGTTTTCTTTCATTTTTTCCACTGAGATTTTTAAAGTTTTTGACAAAGCACCACCTTTGGGTTGTTTGAATACTGGTAGCAGTATGAGACAATGTAGGACTCATTGAAAAATACAGGTCTTCTTGTCTTTGCACGGCAGTGCTTAGTTATCTTCACTTAAAAAGGAAGCAAAGTGAAATCCTAGCACTTGGGAGGCTGAGGCAGGATGATCACTGGGAGTTCTAGACCACTCTTAACTACATAAAGACTCTTTCTCAAAAAAAAAAAAGGGAAAGAAAAGAAGGAAGACAAAATATTTATTGTATGTCATTGTTTCAGAGGATTCATTTGATGGTTTCGTGTGTCCATTGCTGAGGATTCGAAAGGAGGCAGTGAGTCACACACATGGTAGAAGGGCAGGCACAGTGGGGTGAAGTTGCTCACCACATGGCATGCCAGGAGAGACAACAGGAGGTGGGGATGATTACCATGGTCTCCTTTTTGCAACCAAGCTCTACCTGTTTTCATCGCCACCTAAAACCACCATCAAAGTAAGATCTCAGTAGATTAAGCTGTTTGATCAAGTAAAAGCCAATACTCTGGTGATGTCTGAAAACACCAGAAACACACCAAAAAGTGTGCTTTATTAATTTCCTAGGCACTCAAGTTGACAAGTAAGATTAACTATCACACTGTATAATAATAATACTAAATAATAATAGTAATAGTAAATATATGATTTTCTAGTAAAATGTTTCTGTATAAAAATATGAATTTATTCTATATGGTCTGCCCCCAGAATAATGAATCTTAAGAAGGTTAAGTGAAATTGGGATGAGGTCCAGTTTGTTTCCTGATCCAGCAACAAAGCCACTTTCTCTGGTTACATCTATACCGATCCATGTCAACTTGCTGTCAATGTCTCATGTTGTGGGTTCTTAAAAACCATTAATAAGAAAATTGAGGATCAAACTCAGTACCTTGCACTTGCCAGGTAGGCCCAGTGCCTCAGAGCTACCTCCCAGGCCCAGGAAACCTCTTCCTTGTAAGCTTCTCTATGGTAAATGAGGTTTAGAATAGACCACAGTAGGATTCACTTTGCAAGAACATGCATGGATAGCAGGATTCATACTTGAAGATATCTGAGTCAAGAGTAAAGCATAAATGCAAATGTGCCTGTCAGTGTTATAGTGGAGCTGAATGCAGATGTATGTGGTGATGAAGGAAATGCCATTGAAAGTTCGGCCTAAGCCCCACTGCACTATTGAAATACATTTTTCAAAGATTGAAATATAAATTTATTTTAATTAAGTGTGAATACTCAGGAATAAATATAGCAGGTATATTTTAAGCTTTTAAAATACTGAAAGCTGCTTTTAAAATAGGCATGCAGTACTCAAATTCATTTTTTGTAAACATGTAAAATTTAAGCCAGAAAGATAATAAAAAACATACAATCCTCCAATTCTGCTGACAGAAAGCAATACAACTTCAGTAGTGGATGAACACTTTATATTGATTAAATGGAATTTTAAACCTTTGCTAACAGGATGTGCTAACATAATGGTTAACATTTCCTGAACACTTTATATGTGTAAGTTTCAGTGTTGAACAATAAGATGGTAAAAACTTATTAGAAAATAATGTAAACATAATCTTAGTTATATGTCGTTTATCTTACATGAGTGATTCGAAACATAAATAACAAGCAACAAAAGGCTAAATAATAGAAAGTAGAGAGGTCTTTTTCAAGCGCAAAGGTGAACAAGAGATGAGGAAAAGATGCAAAAAAGGATTAAAAGGATAACTGAAAAATAGAAATATGTCTTTTTCAAATAAGAAAAGGGAGTAAGAGTCAAAGCGAACAGAGAGGGATAGGAGATGGATGAGGACAAAAAAGAATTAGGTCTATGTAAAACTTTCCCACACTAAATGTAATCTTTATGTATGGCAAACATGTACTAATAATTAAAAAAATATCAGTATAATCAGAAAAAAAGAAAATGTCCTCAGAAGTTTCTGGAAGAAATGCTTACTGGCCTAAAAGGTTAGAAATCAGAAAAAGATATCGGCCAGTGAGAGTGTGGTGACTGATAAGGTGACAAAATGATTTTCCTCTGGAGACAGCTGCAGAGGGACAGGTACAAGGCATCACCAGAACTCTGATCTCTATGCATAAACTGCATGTAAAAGTGCATCAAACACTTAAAATATCTCTTTGAAGTTCATGAAATGGTAGATGGTTTATGAAGTAAGCACCAAATGAAAGAGAGGGACTATAATTTTTGTGGTCATACTTAGAGATACAGTTCAAATCAGATTTCTCTATATCCTGACCTGCTATGAATGACACAAGACTGGAATGCTGAGCTTTATGTTTTAATGAAGGAGGGAAGCAAATAGAAGTAAGAGAAAATTGTACACAATAATATATAAATATAAATTTAGTGAGAACATCTTGAGAAAGGTGAGGAATTCGCGAGTAATAATTTGAAGTTATTCTTCATAGTTCTGTTACAAATTAGAGGAATGCAAAGAAAAGTTCATTTCATTGAAGAAAAAGATGGATTTTTTTGTTTGTTTTGGAAGCAACTACAAAATGTGAAACATATAATGCCAGTCAAATTATTAACTCAAAAGAGAAAAAGATAACCTTTTTGAAATATTATGAAGAATATTTGGTTAGTAAATATTTCATAACTAGAATGAGCAGGTGAGGAAATCCAAAAGCTCAGTATTAGAGTGATATTTTCTAACTTTAAGATTCTTCCGTAAATATCTACTTCAATTTTGTCTTTGAAGAAAACTGGATGAAGTAGTAGAAGTTTGAAACTCAAATGATTGTTCCTTCTCAGGGTGGTCTACACTGCAAGTTGTAGAAGTCACTGGTGAAAACAGAGTAGGCGTCTGACTTTACAAACAGGAACTACTAATGCTCTATCATTATCTGCATATTTCCCTACCTGTTCATCTAAGGTTAGAGTTTAGACATACTGTATTTATGCTATATTTTATTTTGAATGGGTAAAGTGTGTCTAAAGGAACATATACTTTGACTTTTTAGAAAGTTACAGATGCTATAATTTTATTTTGTTGTTTTAAAAATGACAGAGTGAGGGCCAGAGGGTTAGCTCAGTGGTTCTGGCGCCCGCCTTGCAAGCGCAAGGTCCTGAGTTTGATCCCTAGAAACCACATACAATGCTGGGCATGGAGACTCACGCTCACCAACAATCAATACCACATACCACAGTGCCGGGCGTGGTGGCTCACGCCTGTAATCCCAGCACTCAGGAGGCAGAGACAGGAGGATTGCTGACTTCGAAGCTTGCCTGGACTACATAGTGAGCTCAGAGCCAGCCCGAACTACAAAGCGAGACCCTGTCTCAAAAAAAAAAAAAAATGACAGAGTGCATTAACCAGCTTTCTTATTGGTGGGATGAAATGCCTGAAGTATACAGGAGAGTTATTTTTTTCTCACAATTTCAGAGGTGACACAGTACGTGGTTATCTGGTTCCAAGGTGAAAAAGATCATGCAAAAGGACACTGCAGAGAAAACTGTGGAAGTCATGACACCCAGGAAGCTGAAAGACTGGTGTCAGGGGCCAGATCTAGCACCTGAGTTCACATGCCTGTGTCCCTCAGACACACCCAGAAGCAGGCTGTGATAATCGCATACATGTGGCTTCCTGTGGCTGAAATCAGTCTACTTGACAAGCAAGATAAACTACCACACAGAGCTTTGACAAAAAAAAAACAGTATAATACAAGTATCAAAAATATTAGTCAGTATATTCTAGTTCTATTTAGTTATCTGAAGTTAGAGAAATCTCTTTTCTGTATTCTTATATTCAATTATAAAAGTCTCAAAACACTGCCATTCCTTTTTAATTCTCAGGATAAGGCACGTTGTCAATTCTGTTCATAAAAATGGCCCCCCAAAATAGTGAGAATTATTAATAGAGAGCTACCTAACATAACTTTTCATTTTTCATTAAGAACCTGGTAAAACTCCATGATCAGAACTAAGTGAATCATCAGTAATGAGGTTCAGGAGAGGTTGTGCTAATTTGTTTTGTTGCTATTGACTAGGTGAATTTGTACCTGGAAGGGAAAATACAGTGTAGCTATGGCTCCTCAGGCCCTTTCTTTCATGACGGGAATATCGTTTGGCAAAATCATACATTCAGTATCTTATGGTTATGCTAATTCTGTCAGCTGAAAGCGCCTAGAGACAACAGTACCCACGATAAGCAAACGGAAACAAGACCTCGGTGTCTACGTCATTCTTCTCGGAGAGCAAACTGGTCCTTCTGGAGCCATGGTGAGCTCAGGGCTGGAGTGGGGAACAGCGGATACGTACAGAATCTCTGTAGTGGAATGAAGGCTCCAATCAAAATGATCAAGAAGCTACTACCATAATGCAACATTTTCAGAAAGATACAGAAGCGAAATGCAAAAGTTTCCAGTAAGAGAACCTGCTGTAGTTTAAGAAATGAAATAAAATAATATGGGCTCATCACTATAGATTAAAAAAATCTCCAAGTGCACCATAATAGAAACAAGTGTGATTGAATAAGCTAAGTAAAGGATTGGTGCTTCATGCGGGAGAGTTTCTAATCAGTTATTTTAGGTTCTTTTATCCAGTATACAGAGAAGCCCTACACACACACACACACACACACACACACACACACACACACTCTCTCTCTCTCTCTCTCTCTCTCTCTCTCTCTCAGGTGTGGGCTGGGTATCATGCTTAGTACTTTCCTTCCACATGGTCCAATCAAAAGGAGCAGATTAAAGCGTAGATTTTCGGGGGTGGGGTGGGGTTGGGAGAATCTGACATATGGAGCCACAACCCTTTAGCTAGGTATTGAGCACAGCGCTGCCAGTAATGTCGTGCTGGTGCTGCTGTTGGTAATTTGGATAAAACGAGTGAGATGACAGGTCTCCTCTGTGGGCTTTTCCTTCGAACCCACAGTCCCATTTCATTTTGAGGAAAAAATGGGGAAATGCTCAGTTGATGGATATTTTTTAATAGAATTAGTTTATAATCCTTTGTTCAAGGTTAAAAAAAAGAGAGAGAAAGAAAAAGAAAAAAAAAAGAAATCAAGAAAGAAATACCGGAGAAACCAGGCAAAAGGCAGCTAAGAATGCAGGACAATTCAGTGCGTTGTAGTAACCCAGATTGGATCCCCACATACAGAAAACGGACATAAGGGAGAAACAGTAGGAACTGGGGGAGGGGCATGAACGTTAGTTAATTTAGATGTAAAAAAGTGTAGGAGATAATGTGAAAATGAATTTCACTAAAATCCATGACTCCAGTGGAAATTGAAGTCACTAACAGAAATTAAATTTGCACTTAATAGTATGAGAACAAGATAGAGAAAACCAATGGAGGGTAAAAAGCAGAGGCTTAATGAATTAAAAGGACAGAATTACAATTACTACTAAGGACATTTACTAGGCATTTTTGATCACTCAACAGTAAGAGAAGTGATGTAATAAAACTAAAAGAGGTTGCATTAAGTGAGTATCAACTAGAATGAGACTTTACATTGTAGGAAACATTTCTTTTTAAGGAGCTGATAATTTTAAAAGGGTAAAACATACTCAAGAAGCACATCTGGCAAGTCCCAGAGGTTTACAGTAATTTTAAGTCCTTTCTTTCTACTTAATCTTATTAGAAAGATTCAGGAGTGTGCTGATCCACTCCAGCTCTTTCCTGCAGTGTGTGTGCTTTGGGGAAAAGAAATCACACTGAACCCTCCCAAGGACATTTAAGTCAGGCTGCCTCTACTTTACGTGTGGTCTTAAGAATGGGGGGGGGGACAGTGCCCGACGTGGTGGCTCACGCCTGTAATCCCAGCACTCAGGAGGCATAGACAGGAGGATTGCTGAGTTCGCGGCGGCTTGCCTGGGCACCATAGTGAGCTCAGGTCCAGCCTGAACTACAAAGCGAGACCCTGTCTCAAAAAGAAAAAAAAAAAAAAGGAATGGGGGAGAACTGGGCACTCCCAGCTCTTGAGAATGCACTGAAACACCTCACTACACACCCATCCATGTGTTCTACACCGCAGTTTCCTGAGCTCACGAGCCAATCCTGTGCTTCTGCTAGTTCAGAACTTTTCGTGTGTACAGAGACATGAAGAGGACTGTATTGTATTTACACAGCGGATTTTCTCATACAAGGTTTTTACCTTTCCAATTCATGTTTCTAGTGGAAGCTTTGCTTATCAAAATAAAAAAATCTACATACAACATTCTTGAACAAACAGAAAATAAGTGGTTATTAATGTTTTTATTTACCAGCCTCTGGATTCAGAGAAAATGGCCTTAAGTTTGACTTGTCTAGAAAGGAAACTTTCTAACTATTGTGAGTATCAACTAGAATTTGTCTCCATCAAAATTCATATTGAGCCAGATATGGTGGCTCACGCCTGTCATCCCAGCACTCGGGAGGCAGAGGCAGGAGGATTGCTGAGTTTGAGACTTGCCTGGGCTACATAGTGAGCTCAGGGCCAGCCTGAACTACAAAGTGGGAACCTGTCTCAAAAAAAAAAAAAAAATCATGCTTAAAAAATTCAGCTGAAATTTGCTCCTCGTGCAGAGGGATGAAGTGACACCAAATAAGACCTTTAAGGAGGAAGTGGATCACAAAGACTCTGTGATTAGTCCACTCATAGATCAACAGATAACAGTGGGTTAATGAGTTTTTGAGTATTCTCAAGAGTGGTCCTCTTGTAAAATCCAGGTTGCTGATGTCACTTCTATTTCTCCCTTTCTCTATAGCATATCTTGTGCCTCCTCACAGAATTATTAGCAGCAAGAAGTTCATCACCAGAGGCAGATCACTGATCTTGGACACTTACCTGCTAGAACCTTTAATGCTTTTAAATTATCCAGTCTATAGTATTCAACTGTAGCACCAGAAAATGCACAAAAAGACTAATACACCTATATCAGTAAACTTCACACTTTCTCTTCTAAATGTTTTCATATTATTTATTTTTTGGTCACAGAAAAATCTGTACTATTTATGGTGACATTGTCAAATATACATAAATATAGAATATCTTAATTCAGCTAGTTATCATGTTAACTCAGATATTTATAATTTTTATTGTAGAGAAAGTATTTTAAGTCTCAGCAATTTCACAGTATACAGTATATTGACATTCACTATCATCAACATATTATACAATAGATCTTTTGAAATTCATTGTATTTGAAATCTCATGGGCTTTAACCAACTTCTATGACCTTCATCTAGGTATCCTGTTAGAAGCTCATGAACTCATCAGGTGGAACTTTTGGCAGCTGGCTGAACCTAGGATGTGTGAGACTGGATTGGCCCACTGAGACATTCACTATAATTTCTGTGGTGAATAATGGAGTGCCCCAACCTGGATGTAGATGGCACTACTCAAATAGGTTGGAGCCCGGAAACTTACTGCCTACTGCATTTGTTTCCTGCTTGCCTTGCCATGGACTTTTTCTCCTCTACCAGGTTGTCTGCCTTGGAACCAGATGATTATGGACTGAAACCTTTACAAACTGAACTAGAATAAATTTTTTCCCCTTCAACTTTTGGCGTCAGTTATTTTTTCTCAGCAGTGAGAGAGTAACTAAGAGATCAGCATTTCCCTAAGCCCTTCCAGCTCTCTGTCATTTGTATCTAATTTAGGAAGTAAAGATATTAATGTCACAGTAGCTCAAGGAATGAATTTCCTGCCTAATTCTCAAATGCCCTAAAATAGATATAGTTATATCTGATGATATGCAGGGTGTCTTTTAAACATTACTACCATCAAGTTTCCACATTACTAGCAACTGATAAATAAAAACAAATAAGCAAAAGATATACTAAATATAAGGAGTTAAGGACTCACAAAAGAGATCTGTATGTATTTATTTTAAATTTTATTTATTTATTTATTTATTTATTTATTTTTTGAGACAGGGTCTCGCTTTGTAGTTCAGGCTGGCTCTGAGCTCACCATGGAGCCTAGGCAAGCCTCAAACTCAGCAATCTTCCTGTCTCTGCCTCCCAAGTGCTGGGATTACAGGCGTGAGCCACCACGCCCGGCGATCTGTATATATTTATATACACAGTTTCTCATACTCTTTTTGACATATATGAGCTCGGCTCTACCAGTGATCTTGCTACTCCCAGAACAGCAACATTGCATAGTAGTTGAGGGGCCAAATTAGGCTCCAGGGCTTGAATTCAAGTCTTGACAGTACCACTTGCCATGTCTATGTGTCTTGGCTAAGTCTTGCATGACTTTCTCTCTGTGTTCGCCATGGGTAACTTGAAGATTAAAAACTATGGGGTTTACATATGTGATGCTCCAGAGAGAACATCAGCCACCCATAGAAGACATATACTCTTTTCCAGGACTAACAAATATAAAGAAAAAATTATTTCTTTAAACTGTCCAGGACAATGTGCATATTCCTAGCCTCTCTTAATTGCTTTCCACATGGAGTTTATGCCTACCTGCTCACCCTCTGCAAGTAGCTAATATAAAACTCCAACATTTTCATAAAGCTGTCTTGACAGACAAAATGAAACAAAAGCCAATGGTGCAAATGTTTGGTCCTTAGTTGAACTTGATCTTCAACCTTCCTAGTCCCATTTCAGTATTGAGAAAGCCCTGACACAAAGCTGAAGCAAGTTCAGTTAGATACAGGTAACATGAGCAGAGTCCCTGGCATTCAAGCGGTCACTGAACATGGCCATTCATTTACAACTAAAATAATAATTATCACCATACATCAGCAAAGTTTAGCTTCTTTTGTTCTGAAATTCCAACTACATTTTACAAATGGTTACCATAGTCATGTACTTTCATGGCAAATAGAGATAGAAGGGAAAAAATGTGGAAAGAAAATTTTTGCAGATAAAGTGGGGAAGAGGGTTTATAGGGAGCCGAGCAAAATGAGAAAAAAAGAAGACACAAGATATGTCATGTACAGGTACAAACCCTCTATGGTAAATGTGCGTATCTAAAATGCATTCATAAAATTAATCTTTAAAAAGAGAAACTTGAACCAGATACTCACTGATAATTAAACCAGAAAGCCCTTTCCTTTATTGCGATTTCCATACAATACACAATGGGCCTGGCCATTTAAGTATTCAACTTTAACATTAACAGATATTTGGAGGTTGGAATTATATCAGGTGTTTTTAGAGTTACCATGACAAAATACCAAAGATTATGGGCTAAACAGCAAGAATTTATTTTGTCAGAGTTCTAAAAATTTTTTTCCTGAAAGTTTTTCCTTTTCCTTCTCTGTAGATAGTGTCTTCTTCCAGTGTCTTCACAGAGCCTTCCTCTGTGTGCACCTGTACTCTGGCATTTTCCTACAAATACACCAGTCATATCGGGTCAGGACCCATCCATATGCCACCATTTTGGACTATTGTCTTTTTAAAATTCTCATATCCTGATAAATTCACAGTCTGAATTAAAATATGAATTTTGGGATGATGTAATTCATTTCACAGCTGGGATTTAAATATAGATGCTTGTGACTTCAGAGACTAAGTGGTTTCTTCATTATAACTACATAAAAGAAACTGGTTACTATTTTGTGCCCTGGAGATATTTAAACACTAAATGTTGTGGTTTGTGTTTAGATGCCCCCAAAAGCCTCATGCAGACGGGGTGGATTTTCTTTTTCAGAGGTAGCTGAATTTGGAATGTGTGATGTTGGAGTTCAGGGCATGTGATAACTAAACTACTACATATGAGTCATTAGTTTGGTGCCACCCTAATACCAGTAGTGTGAATAAGATAAAATGGGCAGAAAGTGCTGTTAGACCATCTTATTGCCTTTGCTCCATGGTATGTGCATGTTGTTTTTCCTCTTTGGAGCTTGTTTGCCTTCCCAGCTTTGGAGTCAGATGATTATGGACTGAAACTCTTATGAACTGTAAGCCCAATAAGCCCCTTGTCTTTACCTTATGGTATTGGATATTTAGTCTGAACAATGAGAGAAAAGTCACTGATACAGAAAACCTTGAGTATTATGACTCTGTATCTTATATCACTGGTAACAGATAATACTACAGTTCATCAAATTCCTTCCCTTTTCTCTGTGCATAGGACCATTCACATTTGTTGCACTCTCATGACTGAGTTTTGCCTAGTGGCATGGGATGGAAAGTGGTATTATTACATTTAGGTTTACATTATCTACATCATGTACATATTCTACAGTTTTTCTCTTATTCTCCTTTGATACTAGAAATTGGGAGGATTTTCCTTAACAAGGATGTCCTAATGACTGCATAGATCAGAATTCTGCCCCTAGTATGGAATAAATCTGTGACAATGAGAAATAAGCCACTAAATGTTAGGATTAATCTGATAGGAGATAAAGATTTAACTTGACTTAATCAGTATCTTTCAGTTCAGGAATATAGATCAGCGGGATGGTGCCTGCTTAGCAAGTTCAAGGCCCTGAGTTTGATTCCTGGTTAAAAAAAAAAAAAAGAACAAGGAAAAACCCCCCACAAAACACACAAAAAAGTCTTTCAAGTTGCAGAATAAAACAAAACAAAAAACTTAGAAGTCATAAGAAATTTAATCTAAAATCTTGTTTCAGAAAACTAAGTGGTAGTTAAAAACTTGAGTTCCTTTTGCCTTCAGCAGTGGACTTAGGAATTTCTGGGTTTACAATACCTTATTTTGTTTTCTGAGCTTCAATTTAGAAATATAAACACTGTGAAATGTTTTAAAATTTCCTGTGTATATTTGAGTAGTTCAATATCAACTTGACTCAAATGGGTTAACAACATTCAAATTCCTTGTTGAACATAGATATAAAAGCATTATTTTCACTTAACTGATTGCCAAGAATCACTAAATTTGTTAACATAATTCTCGCAATTTGTTAACAAAATATTCCAAAATTTAACATCTTGAAAAATATAATACAAATTCTTTATTGTTCTCCAGATTTTCTCTGCCTTAATTTTAATCTCAAAAACTGCTTTTTAAAATTTTTTCTTTCATATAGATTGTCCTTTGTGAGATATAACACGTCCTTTTGAAATCATGACAAGCAGAATAATATATGCAATGATTTTCTACTCATGCATTGAAATACAAATATATGAGGCAGGCCAGGGATGTAGCTCAGTGGCATCACTGCCCAGCCCAGAAAAAAAAAAAAAAAAACTAAACAAAACAAAGCAAAATAAAACACTAAGGCATCAGGGGAAAAGACAGATAATTCATGAGAGTGAAATTTGTTTTAAAAGTGATAATATCAGGGGAAAGGGGAAAAATGAAAATCAAGATGTATCATGTACAGGCACAAGATATAAATGTTAAATATGATCATATTATATGTATAAAATGTACCATTAAAATCAATTAAAGCAACAGCAACAAAAAACAAACAAACAAAAAGAAATTCAGATTTCTTTCCTCATGACAAGCAGGAAAAAGAAATCAAAGAACTCACACTGTATTAAGGGAAAATCTAATATACCATGTTCATTTTCATATGATCTTTGTATTCATTAAACAAATTTTAATGTACTTAACATACACATCTTTCTTGATGATAAATATTAGCTGGGTTTTTACTTTCCTTTATAAGCTTTGAAATGAAATTCCCTACCTGTGCTTTTCAAAAATTAATAATAAAATCTTGTTTATCTTTACTGGTACATTGTATATACACATCATAATCACACTCAAATTTGTACCAATATATGACACAATTTAATTCTCATTTTTTCCGTTCCCTTACCCACCTTACAACCTCCCACCCCTAAATACATAAGCTTTGTTTCCCTTTTTATTACCATCACATTTTTCCTTACCCCTCATTACTCACCCCTCCACCACATTTCCCTTTGAATATTTTCTATTTCACAACATCCATAATACATTCTAGAGCTCATTAACATCTCCAATTTCTCAGTATCCCAGAAGTGAGGTAGAGATTTATGAGAATAAAAAAAGTAACTAACAACTCATAGGGTAAAATAGATTTTATTTATGCTGTAGAATTAAAGCAGAGCAGTCATCAAAAAATTAAGTATAACTTTTACTAATGCAAAAAAATGCTTGAAAAGCAGCATGGAACTGATCCTATGTTAGAATTATCAGACAATGTTTTTAAAATAGTATAACTACTTCATGTGTTCAAACAGTTAAATGAAGATATATAATGTATATATAAAAGACAAAGACAAACTTCTAGGGATTAAAGCTACAATATATTTTTAAAATGAGAAATAAAATAGATGGAATTAACTGTAGATTAGATATTGAAAAAATAATGCAGGCAATTTAAGAAAAAAGGAATTAATTTTGTACAAAATAAAATAGAAAAACATGAAACCCTAAGAACATTGGAAAGATCATCAATACATTGGAAAGTCATTTAAGTCTCAGCAGGAAGAGTACAAAAATCTTTAGAGAAATAATGGTCACACACCTCACTCCCCTCCCCGATTTGGTGAAGGCTACAGTACAATAGACTTAGGAAGCTCAAAAAATTTCAAACACATCTAAAAAAATGAAGACAGTTTTTTCAAGGCACACAATAATCAAATTGTACAGAACCAATAATAAAGAGAAAAGACATAAATCAACATGAAAAGATGTTAGGAGTAAAAAACAAACATAAGAATGTCAGCAGAATTTTCTTCACAAATAATAGGAGAAAATAATGGATATTTTTGAATAAAGAAAACAAAACATTGCTCAAGGCAAAATTCTGGAATAGAGATGGCTGATGAGAGAAGTTACATCATGTAGCTCAGGAAAGATTCACTGAGAAGGAAGAATGTGGAAGAGGCAACATGGCTGAGTAAAGGAGGAGCCATATCAGAGAGATTCAGAAAAGATCAAGTAGAAAGACAGAGAGGAGGAGAAACTACCCTAAATAAAGGAGGCATAAGTGAGGGGTTAATTAAATACAATAGGATAAATTCTGATTTGAAGATTATAGTGCTACCTGAAGAAAAGAAGTTGTAGAATATTCTACAAGGAAGAAAGAATGAGTGAGAGTAAAAAGTTGAAGTGCATTATTGTAATGTTTTTATGTGCAATAAGTGTCATAATTCTGCTTTAAGTTTTTTTTTTAATTGAATTCTTTATTGGTACAATTTATATACATCTCAAAATCACATATAACATTGGGAAATTTGTACCAGTATATGCCACAAGTTAATTCTCATTTTTACCCATATCCCTACCCACTCACCCCTCCTCCCCCCTTATACATGCTCTTTTATTTTCTTTCTGTATCATATTTATTCCTTCCCCTCATCATATTCCCACACCAAGTTTCCTATAGAAATATTCCACTCTATAAAAGCTGTCCTACTTTCTAGAACTCATTTGCATCTACAGGTGTTCATGCCAAAGAGAAGATCTGGAAATTGTCTATCTGTGATCTATT